>APFE031054685.1:0-13830 GCA_000404065.3 Pinus taeda
TATGACAATACGGGCGGGCTAGGCGAGGAGTAGGCCCTTGGGGCCAGGTAGGGGGGAGAGTTGACTAAGCGAGGATATGAAGGAGAACGCGGAAGGGGTGAGGGCATGGAGGGAGAAATCTCTCAGGCCTATGCCCAGTTAGGTTGTGTGGAACAACCGCCCATGCTTACCTCCATAGTAGAGCAATTGTGGGACATCTCAACAAACTTAGAGGTCATACACCAGCATAGCTATGTGGACCGCAGTGAAACCATTGGATATATCAACGACATCTAATTTAGCTAGGGTGACATTGTGGACTGGTTAATTTCCATTAAGAAAAACCAACATCGCTTTAACGAGCGGTTGATGAAATATAAGCTCGAACATCGCATATAGCTTTTCATGTCCATGATGGCCATGGCCCTCCAAGGGCCCCGGTGCTAGTCATGCATTGCCCTTTCCTCCTTGAATTGTTATCTGCTGGTTGTTTCTTAGTCTTATAGGTGTTTTGGCTTGTCTGACTTTCTTGCCTCTGGAACTCATGTAAAAAATGGCATTATCTATTTTTGCATCACTATTATGGCTAACAAATCTAGTCAGAGTGAAACCTAAAGAGAAAAAGGTATCTAAATTGTAGATTGTTCTTTTTTGATGGATTAATGATACGGTTTTAGCCAATAATATATATATCTTATTATTATATTATATTATATATATATATTATATATATATATATATTAATATATATATATATATATATATATATTTAAATTATATATATATTATATATATATTATGATTTTAAATCTATTTAAATTATTAATAAACATATTTTTAAATTAATAAATTAATTTTTTAAAGCTTTAAACTTATTATATTAAAGATATGTTATATTTAAGAAAAACCTTTAATGCTTACATGACTCCAGTATATAACAAAATAAAACAAAGATTGTGCAACATCCATTCCTCATTAAAGTGCATCATTATTAGTCCCTGTTTGGGACTATTAGCGATCGATCGATCGCTGACAATCAATTAATTGTTCTTTTGACCAAAATTTTTTATGCTTTCCCAAATTTTATCCAAAGTTTTCGATGGCAGTTTAGCATCCTAGACAATTTATCCAAAGTTTTGTTTTTGACCTCTTATTGGAAACTTCACGCATATCGAGGGAAAAATACACCTGAAGGGCTTTTCTTATCCAAAGTTTGAAGGAACTAAGATATTTCGAAAATAATATCCTAACTTTATGTATCAAACACTTCAAGTAATATTGTTCTTTCATGTTATTAATCGATTAAGTGTATGTTGCATTTTAGCCTAAGTTTTTGGTACGTATTCTGAGTGTCTTGCATGCAGGACAGATGTTTGCATATGGTGGTTCAACTGGGCCAGATGTTTGTGCGGCTAGTTCAATGTGTTTCACAGAGCCCTGCCGCAAAGCCCGAGGTATTTTATTTCAGGGGCAAAGAGTTCCGGGGCTGGAGGAGTTGCAGGAGCAGAGTTTTTGGGCCAGAGAAATAGCAGAGGCACCCTCTTTATAAGTGTTTTCCTGCCTTTTTCTTTGCATTTACATGGCTTTTCCAGAGCTAACATACCCAGATTTGCTTCAGTAAGCCTTTTGAGGCCCTAGTTATTTGTTAGCAGAGAAAAAGGACTTCTACGGTTTTGGTCTGTCTTTTTACACTGACTTCGTCATCATCTGTTCGGGTTTTCCGTATCTTTTCTGAACAGTGTGCTTTTTGTGTCTGTTTTTCCTAATTTTCGTTGTTTGCGGGTACTTGTATTTTCTAGTTAGGCTAAATTTGAATACTTGTGAGAGATTTGGGAATTTAAAGTATGCATAGGCTTATCCCTTGTGCTTGCCTGTCGGTCTAGTTTTCATTGCGATACATATCTTCGGTATTTGATTCCAACCAATTGAAAACTATTATTTGAACTCAAGCCACTTTGTTGATTGTTTATGAACAGTCTGAGAATGAGTGTTTTGTGTGCTAATCATCTTAGAATATGAATGTGTATCATAGCTGCGTTAGTGAATTCTATAGCTGTCGCTCCTGTGCTTAAAGGGGTCAGTGAGTTTTTGAATATCCAATTCAGTCTCGCCTATCGTCTAAGATAAGAGGAGCTTTGTTGGCAACAGAAAGGGGACTGTAATCCATTTATGAGTCTAAATTTCCACCTGTATTTGTAAGTAACAAATTCGATCAAAGATGGGTTTAACCATAGATAGAATTTAATTTTAGGCCCTCAATGTAATGTGAGGATAATTCAGAAGATATTTTGAAGGGAGGAAGGGCCTAAGCCGAGACAGGGAGAGATGTATTTTCAAGCTTCTTAGTGGAAAATCAGTGTTATATCTAAAGCACTTTCGCAGGGATAAGGAACTGAATTTCTATTCAAAGGCTTAAACGTAATGAGTCAATTACCTTGCTTGCATTGTGGGATGCAGTTTTCATCATTGTCACATAGGAGTAAAACAATATGGTCAGCTAATTCTCTGCAAAAATCCTTTGGGTTGTCGATTACTGGTGAGTGAGCTTCCTCTTTTTGTTATTATTGAATTGCTTTGCAGACCCGTGGAATCTGTTTCCCTCTATGGCTGTTTTGATGACTTATTGTCTGCATGGAAGAGAATATGCGCCTCTGAATAGATTTCTGTTCTCTAGAAGAAATCCACTTGGATTCTCAGGTCATTCAATTTTTTTAGGTCGGCAACAGAGGGAGTTGATTCAGGTGGGTTCCTTTATATTGCAGTGTAGTCCTATTGACCCTTTGAAGAAGAAACTGGCCATCAGCGATTCAGATGGTGCAAATATTAAGGGGTCCTACACTAAACAAGCTGCTGTGGATAATTCTTATGGAACTTCTGTTTCTGAAGATCTGACCTTGGGGTTAGGAAATGCAAATCCTATAGAGACATATGCTGAATTGCCCACAAAAAATGATCCTAGGTTGAAACTTTTGGTAGAAGAAAGGGCAAAGGCATCCTCAACACCGATATATTTATTTGAGAAACTGGAGCAATCTCTTGAAGGGTTGAGGAAGCGTATCTCACCTCGACGGAAGGGCGATATCTGGGATGTCATGATGATGAGTATTTCTTTTTCTGTTTATGTATATATATCACAGAAGATTGTGTGTGCATACTGTATGTGGCAGTCTATGCTTAGACATTAGAGTTGCTTGCATTTGTGCACAATAGTGAGATATTGGCATCATTATCTCATAATTAATGCCCCATTATTATAAATTAACCTTGACCTCCTGAAATTGGTGCATACATGTCACCATTCGGTCTTCATTTCTTGTAATTCATGAGAAAATGAGAAAATGATAAAATTTCATTGAATATTGTGCCACATGGACTCGAATTATCAGCTCCAAGTTTGCAACATGATTTATTTTTGATATTGGCATCATTATCTCATAATTAATGCCCCATTATTATAAATTAACCTTGACCTCTTGAAATTGGTGCATACATGTCACCATTCAGTCTTCATTTCTTGTAATTCATGAGAAAATGAGAAAATAACAAAATTCCATTGAATATTGTGCCACATGGACTCGAATTATCAACTCCAAGTTTGCAACATGATTTATTTTCATTGAATATTGTGCCACATGGACTTGAATTATCAGCTCCAAGTTTGCAACATGATTTATTTTTAAGTACAAGAAATTTTGTATTTTCCCTTCTTATTGTAAGTGAAACTCAAAATTACATTCTAATCAACTATGATAGAGTGTTGGTACTCTATTGAAGTCTATTTATATTTTCATGTTCATTTTTCAGTTAGAATGAATAACACAAGAGTTGTGGAAATTATCACATTTACATAAAGAGTAGCCAAGTTGGAAAACATCATTTCCATGTTAACTGAAAAAGTTAACGTCATCTTAGTTAGAATCTATTTTCTTAATTTTCTAAATGTAAGATCTTGATCTATTATGGAATTTGCAATGTAGATGTACTTGACAGCTAGATTCTTGTTATAGGTACATGGTTTGAATATATTCAAATTGCCGAATAAGGAAAGGATTCATTTTCTAGGTAAAAAATAATGGTCCTTGCTGAGTCATTAGTTGTAGAGCAAACCACAAATCAAAAGCCCATCACTACTTGGCTAGGATTGTAGGAAACCCTCACTTTGATATTCTACCCATCAAATTACAAGTCATATATGAATGTTAAATGGATATGGCTACACAGAGGATTCAACATGATTGCTTAGGAATGCATTCATTAGTTTCTCTTCCTTTTTTCATTAATACCTCTTCCTTTGCTTTAGGCCATTTGTAGGGGTCATTTCAACATCCATTCATAGCCTCAAATGCTAATTTTCCATTAAGAATTAAGAATTAAGAATAGACTATCATCTCCAGTTAAGATAGACCTCTGTTAATATAGACCTGTATTTTAATATACATAAATAATAATCAGATTAAATACCTAATTTATTGAACCCTGCATCTAGTAACATTTCATTCAAAAACTTTGAGCGTTTATATTTCAATCCCTGCATACACGGCAAAGAATGAAAAAATTCGGCAATAATTAAAGCACTTACAGTCCATTATAATTTCAATTCCGGATAAAGATACAATTTCGGCTCTATCATCAAAATAAGTTTGAATTTCATAGTCGATAACCCTAGCATCCCATTCCAAGAAAGAAATGGAATATCTTCGAATATCATAAAACCTACACGATCTAGATTTCTATCCCTGCATACACTGCAAAGAACGAAAAAATTCGCTAAATAATTAAAGCACTTACAATCCATTATAATTTCAATTCCGCATAAAGATAAAATTTCGGCTCTATCATCAAAATAAATTTGAATTCGATAGTCGATAACCCTAGCATTCCATTCCAGGAAAGAAATGGAATCTCTTCGAATTTCATAAAATCTACACGGTTTAGATTTCTATCTCTGAATACACTGCAAAGAATGAGCATTTAGATTTCTATCCCTGCATACACTGCAAAGAATGAAAAATTTTGCTAAATAATTAAAGCACTTACATTCCATTATAATTTCAATTCCAGATAAAGATACAATTTCGGCTCCATCATCAAAATAAATTTGAATTTGATACTCGATAACCCTAGCATTCCTTTCCAGGAAAGAAATGGAATCTCTTCAAGTTTCATAAAATCTACACGGTTTAGATTTCTGTCTCTACATGCATTGCAAAGAATGAGTGCTTAGAATTCCCGCCCCCCTTAATTTTCGATCTCTGTTACTAAAACAAAAACTTGATATAAGGAGAGAAATATATATGAACTATTTGAAATGGCTAATATAAATACCTTTGAGAAATATTTGATTGGGTAGAAAATGCATTTGATTATAATATGGAGAGCGTATTCAAATTTCCCAGATGTTTCCCTCCTCAATGCCTGCAAATTGAGTAATTGTAAGGATTTTTTCGAAACTACTGATATGACACTTTTTATTTGTCAATGATTTTTTACTTACCTTCAAAATATCGTGACCGTAAAATTGTTTGTAGTATCCGAATCAATTATTGGCTTTTATTTACACTGTCATTTCAGATCTTGCTTTTTGCAAAAAATGGAATCATTTCGAGCAAGGCACATAACCATGGTGATAACATGATCCACATATCATGCACTAGGGTTTTGAGACCCCTTCATGAGGTTCTTACCAAGAAAATGAATTCATTTTACTTCCGAAAAATACAAAGGTTACCTGCATGATCTTTAGAACCTCTCCAACAAAGGCTTCATGTGGGTTCGTTTCATCTAATGCACAATTTGTTTCTTCAGGTTGAAGTATTAGTTGATATTAACTTATCCTAGATAAATTGAGAAATAGGTCCTAAACCTTATAAAATTCCAAAAGGTATCATATAGATGTTTTTAATTTGGCAGTTAATGGATAAATTCCCTCCATTGGATAGTCTTCCTCATCTAGAGAAGCCCAAAATTTCCTTTGGAATAATTCTATATGGTTAAGGAAAACTATATTTTTAAAGTGAAGGCTTGTAATACCAGAAAATTGCAAGTGAACATAGAATGCAAATTAGCCCCCCTCTAATGCCTATAAATACATGTCAAGGAATAAAATTTTGGATCATGACATCAAGCATCTTTCTCTTCCATTATTAGTTTTCACATTTAAAAAATTGCAGGTTTCTCTTCACATGTATGAAGGATGATTCTCTCTCATTTTTGGAACGAAGTTTTAGTTTCTGTTTGGGCTAATTTGAGCTACATTGAATGAGAGGATTTTGACTTCTTTTGACTAGTTTTGGACCTGTTCTTGAATCCAGAGTTGAATGGAACACACATTGATATTTTTGTATCATCATTGACCATTGTTGATCACAACGTTTTACCACCAATGACCGTGGGAAAGTTTTTATGTTTGAAAACAATGTTTCTCTCTCTTTTGATTCGGATTTTTTTTATTGTTTAGGTGGGATTTAACTAATATTTTAAGGCTACATCCATGCTTCTTTGACCAATATAATTGGAGTACTTTAACCATTGACTTAATTCTCTTCCTTTTTTCATTAATACCTCTTCCTTTTCTTTAGGCCATTTGTAGGGGTCATTCAACATCCATTCATAGCCTCAAATGCCAATTTTCCATTAAGAATTAAGAATTAAGAATACACTATCATCTCCGGTTAAGATAGACCTCTGTTAATATAGAGCTGTATTTTAATATACATAAATAATAATCAGATTAAATACCTAATTTATTGAACCCTGCATCTAGTAACATGGATTCCCTTTTCCGTTTAATGTGTTGGTTTCATTTTCTTCATGGCTATGGTAACACGAGTTTACAGAGTACATAGGCTAAAAGGGCTTGCCCCCCTTAATTTTCGTTCTCTGTTACTAAAACAAAAAACTTGATTTAAGGAGATAAATCTATATGAACTATTTGAAATGGCTAATATAAATACCTTTGAGAAATATTTGGCTAGGTAGCAAATGCATTTGATTATAATACGGAGAGTGTATTCAAATTTCCCAGATGTTTCCCTCCTCAATGCCTGCCAATTGAGTAATTGTAAGGATTTTTTCGAAACCACTGATATGACACTTTTTATTTGTCAATTATTTTTTACTTACCTTCAGACTATCATGACTGTAAAATTGTTTGTAGTATCCAAATGCCACTCGTACATGGTTTAGATTTCTCTCACTGAGTAATTTAACAATTGCTCCTTCATCTATTCCAATTCTTCCCTCCCTAGCCCCATATAGTCTTTTTGCATCACATTTGGCCTGACAAATATTCACATCTCTCGATGGACATTGTTGTACTTTTGCCAATGCAAAAAGAAGCTACTTAGATCACCAAATTCAACCGTAGTTATTCAAAAGCATACATACATATCTGCAAAATATATTACAAAACTCCACCAAAAAATCAGAGAGGTCATAAAAAATTAACAAATTGCAACTTTTCCAAAATTCGTATAATTAGAAACTTGACTCGGATCTGAAAATTTGAAAAACCCGCCAGAAGGAAAAATCTGAGAGTTTTCCAACATTATGATATCTATATATTAGTTATATTATATATATATATATATATATTATATTATATATATTATATATCTCTATTATATATATAGATATATTATCATTGAAATTAATGACGGGTTCCATACCTTTTGGTGAGGCCCAACTATTTCTTGAGTAATGTCCTCTCCTAAACAAACTTTGTACAGGCGGCGATATGCTTCTCTGATCCGAAGAATTTCAGCTGGTGTGCATGAGCAGAGTATCTCTGTCAGAGGCCTAAAATTTGGGTACTGGCTCATTAATTCAGTTTTGGCAATAATGGCATCCCTCTCTGCTGCCTTTTTTTATTGTCTTTCCATTGCCTCCTTTTGTCAAGTTATATTGTTCTCCAAAGAAATTTCTCCATTTCCAATTCCTTATCTTAAATTTAGTTTAAGGTTTAGTAGTGTTTTGTTGATGCATTGAGGATAATGGTTGTTGAGTTAGGGTTTGATGTTGTTGGTATTGTAGACAGAATTTGTATTTAGATTGAGCAAATAAGTCTAGTATGAAAATAGATGAAACAATATCCATTGTTGTTTGAGCTAAGTATAGGTGGGCCTAGTTTGAAAATGTATAATAGGCGGTCCACACGGGTTTGAAGGTTGGGGACATAAGTGGAAAGTGATGGCTTTGTCAGGGAGTGGTGGCTTCTTTCACATGGTAGGTTGAGAAACTATTAGAGGTATGGGCCTCTAGTAGGTTAGGGCCTGCATAGTTGTGGAAGTGGTGTCTTCCTTCAGGTAGTGGCCTAAAGCGGGTGGTTAAAGAATAATTTTAATAATAATAAGAAGAAGACAAATTGTATGGCGGTTTTTCTCCTAGAAGGGTTTCCATCTAACATCTAGTGTCCTTATGTGTTTGATGGTGTTTTCTCTCATGGTTCATGTGTTTATTACTTGTTGCTTATATTATCTACATTACATTTATTATTTGATATTTTTATATATGATACTGATTAATTTTTGATTCAGTTAATGATTTTTGAATAAAAGGTAAAAAGTGTTTAAGATGATCCATTAAGCACAATACTGATTCGTGCCCCCTTCTCAATATTGCCAAGATCCCAAAATTTTCTAGCAGAGGTGGGCAGATGGAGGTCTTTGTAGACATATTTGATTGGTTCTTATTGATCATAAGCATGCCCCAATTCCCTTTAAGAAAGCATGCACTGATGCTTAAATAATAAGGTGCATTAATGACTGTTATTATTGTAAAATACTAAACTATTATTTTTTATCTTAAAAAATACATAAATGTATAATGATGCTTCCAAATAAATTAAGAGCATGGGTGTGCTTGACAAGAATGCACCCAATAAGGATATATTTTTTTTGACTATTCAATTAAAAATAAATAATTTTAAAAAGCATAAAACTTTAAGAATGTGCTTCACCAATCTCTCACTCACACCACACACACACACATACAAATATATAGATGTACTCCAAATTAAATTAAAAACACTGGTAAGCTTGACAAGAATGCATCAGATCATGATAGATCTTTGTTTTAACTATCGAATAAAATAAATTAATTTAAAAAACCATAAAACTTTATCAATTCTCTTCACTAATATATTACCCTTATGTTTATCAAATATCACTACATTCCAAACACTAATGTTGCACACAATAATAATATAGGCTTATGTTTTTACAATATAGAAAATATTTTGATCAATGTGTTAGAAAGAGTCACACACACTAGTGTGTTTAGGATCAAGAGCACCACATGATTAATAATTTTGCTTGCAAAATATATTTTTTTATCTTGATAAAGAAAATAGCATAATAATGCATATTGTTTTAATTTAACTCCCAAGTGTGTCTATGCGTCTCATGCATTGTGCCAAGGTAAATTTTAGAAGTGCATTGATGCCCCTCTTCGACATCATCTGCCCCGACATGTGCATCTGGGCCTCAGTGATCGGCCTAGGAGGGCAACAATCAAATGTAGGTATCGTATCTGGAAACCTATATATAAAAAAAAAAGATAGAAAGCAAAAGGGAAAGTCTCCCTCCCCTGCCTCGACAATGCACACCGTCTATCTAAAGTTGTACAAAACTAGCTAAAAAAATGGCAAACCGTTTGATGCAACGTGGCACCTAAATAAAAGAATTAAGATAATACAAAAGAGGGAAACTAATGTGCTTCCCATCACCACAAGAATATGTAATGGTGCTAACTAATAATGAGAGGGACATAGCCTCCTCTGTAGCAAAAGAAGAAATCCAGAACTATCCACAACGGACCTGAAAATCAGATAGATGAACCGCATGAGGCCCAACATATCTCCAAGTGTATGCAAGTTGACTCTCCGCTGCAACACCATGGGGGACATCAGGGAACTGGTGAAAATCCTCCCCTCTCCTGGATAGGGCAATGATAAAGTATATGTCCTCTTGAGTGGGCCTATAACACAACTCAAGATTGACATTGAAAGCCTGCTCCTAGACCTTCCATCGGGGGATCAGAAGCAGTAATAGGAAAAAGTGCGCCTTTAGGGATGTACCCTTCTCACAATACTTGAGGAGATCTACATTCCTCAAGAGCGTTCAGATCAATGTAGTAATAGGGTGAGGGTATAAATCCCTCTCCCTCTCTCTAGCCTGCCATGGTCAGACCATATTGTATGGGTTTGCCTGCTGCTCCTGCTCCTACTATTGCTCCCTATGTTGACATCTCTACTTCATGATTGAAATATAAAATACATCAGCCTCATACATAAAATACATATTTTTTATTAAATGAAACATGTAATTATAACTATGGGAACATAAATTTCAATAAAAAAAAAAAATTACCGGTGTGCTCAAAACATAGGCATGCACTGGAGCTTCTGCGCTTTCAACTATAACCACACTGGTAATGGTGCACACATAAGTATGATGCAGCGTAGGTTTTTTAAAAATTTGACTTTTCATAGCAGTGCGACATACTTGCGCGCTGGTGCACACGTATAACCTATTGGCACCATTATAGTATGTTCAGGTTATCTAACACACCGATCTATAAGAATATTTTTAAATATTTATTTGCGGTGCGTTTGGAAAATATAAACGCACCGAGAGTGATGCACCAACGTACAATTTGTTGCATCTTTCTCATTGCATTTATATTTACAAAATGCACTGCCACAATGGTGGTGTGTTATGTTCACACATCGAAACACGGTGCACCCTGTAAATTTATAGGGCTTACCACTCCCGGTACGAGCCGAACATATTGAGTGCACTACTCATCGAAATATTTTTTTTTGCAAAATAAATGAGAAATTCAACCTAATTTGCAATTCTAATCTGCTAAAAACTTAAATTAGAAAGAAACATAGACATTACCTGGACATTTGGTCATCAGGGAGGCATTGTGGACATGTAATGGAGAAAAACATTTTTTCACACCATTTGAAAAAAATGGAAACTCAAACAATGAGCACAATACTGAAAAGGGGTGAGAAAAAGAGGCACCATCACCAGGGCACTTGAACATGGAAAGAGTGGCATTGGTGCTTCAGATATCTCCCACACTATAGATGGTAAAAATGAAAATTATGGTTGGAAGGGTTTCACGAAGCGCATCGAGGAGAGCTATATCCAAAAGAACTGTTTTTTTTTTTTTTAATTTAAAATTATCATGGTGCTTTATCAAGATTCCCCAGAGCTTTACGTTACTGGTAACACATCAATGTTGTGGTTTTACAATAGCATCGACCTTTTTTTAGAAATTAAAAATCATTTATCGGTATGCTTTATAAGATTCCCCAGGGTGTTGTTATACGTTTACCGCACTAGGATGTGATTGTTGAATAACATCAAGGCGTTTTACTATATGAAGGAGTTTGGTGCTAGCAAATATTGAAGCACCGGTGTGTTTCGATATTTAGCGAACTATGGTTTTTTATATTTCCAAAAAAAGAAATTCCACGGTGCACCATGTTATATACAATTCTAGTGCGTGTATGGATTGTAAAACACTAGTGCATTTGAATAATTTAGACGCACCATCAAAGAAACAACCGCTAAAACATCCGCCCACCCACCTTCACTAATGACCTCCGCTACAAACAAATTTTTGGGTTATTTTTATAGGGGCCTCCACAAAAACCTCCGCTAGAAGATCTTTTCCTTCGAGTGTCACATTTCAAACTTTCTTCACTATTTCCTTCTATGACAACCTCTTCCAGCAAATCAACTTCTACAATAAATTCCTTTAGATGCTCTATACTTTTCCTTGTAAACAATTCACTGGACATTTCAATAGTCATCACATTCTCATGCCCTTTTAAAAAAATTTGATTTTTTAAAGGCAAATCAATTACCTCAATGGCTACAACAAATGTTCTTGTCTTACTAAGCAATCAATATTTTTCTTCATCTTCTTTTTCCTTTTTAAAAAATTCCTTTTCACTCATCAACAAATTTGATTGCTAATTTCCATCATTGCATCTTCATTAGTCAATGGTAACAAAATTTTTCTCTTACCAATCTGTTTCAAAAGTATGGGTATTTTTTTCCCATCATAAATTATTTTTTAATCAAATTTCCAATTTCTTCCTAATAAAACATGACAAATAACAATGGGTATTATATCACAAAGTACCTCTTCTTAATAGTTTCCTATCTTCAAATGTAATCTACATTTTTCATTCACTAAAATATGATATCATTTGTCTAACCATGACACTTTATAAGGTGTAGGATGAATGAAATTTTCCAAATCTATTTTCGCAACCATTTCAAGAGATACTAGATTATGTGATACTACCATTAATAATCAATTTACAACACTTACTTTTGACTTGCAAGTTGATCTAAAGAAAGATTTTCTATGTATTTTCTCTTTGATCTCTTTGCTTGGCTTGAGAAGTATCCTTTTCATCTACACTTTCTTCTTATTTAGCTTGTGCAATTGGATTAGTATGATCTTCATATAGAAAATTTGGACAATTATAATATTTATGACGATATTCAATGCATTTAAAACAATTATCCAAAAAATATCCACCTTCTAAATGTGATGTCCTTTTTTATGAATGACCTTCTCTTAGACTTTGAATTTGATGTAGAGTGCTTCCTTCTCTTCCTTAAAAAAATGAATTGAATTTTTGTCATCATGTTACTTCTTACCTTTCAAATAGATATTTCTAGTTTCTATTGATTTTGTTTCTTGGATAGTTTTTCCTTTCCTTTGACTACAAGTTGATAGGTTTCCTCCACTGTTCTTGGAGATATAAATTAATATCATCCTTAATGCTAAATTTTAGATCATTTATATATCTTGCTACCTTTTTCACATTCTCTTCTATGTGACCCACCCTTATTATAAACTTGTAAAATTCCTTTATATAAGCTTTTAAATTCATTTCCTTTTGCCTCAAATATTAAAGTCCCTTGAATAGTTGAGTGTAGTAATATTTTGGCATGAATTTAGACTTCAACTTAACTAACATTCTATCCCATGATGGGATCTCTTTCTTTCCTCTCGTTATTTTGTCATTCATACTGCTATCCCACAATAATGGAACATGTCCTTTCAATAAGTAATAACAAAATTGACCTTCGTGTTGTCTACTACCTCTTAACATTCAAAATATTTATCCATGGTGGGCCAATCAATTAATTCTTCCTTCATATGCATAAACTTCTAACTGAGGTTTTGAACTTACCTTCATGATTTTTTATAAAAAAAATTCTTCTACACTTATTCTTCTTTTGTTGCCATATATTCTTTTGATTTGTCTTCATCACCTATGTGACTTAATTCAATTCCTCTTCTCTAAAATTTTTCATGGTTTACAAACATAGGCTTACATATTTGCCATCCTTCCTTCTACTATGGCACTCTCCCTTCCCTATTTTTTGTTCTATTTTAAAATTCATTAATTATTATTTTTTAATTTTATTATTAATTTTTGATTAAATTATAGAAATATAATAGTCAAAATGTCCATTAGCACCTAATCCAAAATTTTAAAAATTAAGAAAGGAAATATTTAGTATAAAAACTAAAATTTTAAATCCACATAATTCTGTATA
Organism: Pinus taeda; assembly: GCA_000404065.3. Lineage (NCBI taxonomy): Eukaryota > Viridiplantae > Streptophyta > Pinopsida > Pinales > Pinaceae > Pinus > Pinus taeda. The sequence continues at coordinate 13,578 of APFE031054685.1, forward strand.
ACTATGTAAATTTTTTCTTTTAAACAATAAACATCACAATATTTGAAATATATAATAATTTCAAGTGTAATAATTAATATCACCCAAAAGGCTTCCAGTGAGATTTCTTTTTCTTGTGTCTTTGTCCGAGAGGAATTAGTTAAGAGAAGCATTAGTGAGATTTCTCTCACTTGCCTTTTTTCCAAGAGGGATTAGTTAAGAGAAGCAGATACATATTTGTAATTAGTAATGGTATGAAATAGGGATAATTGTA
>APFE031054685.1:14292-36313 GCA_000404065.3 Pinus taeda
TGTTGAAATTTTTAATATTTTTTGTATTGAGAATTAAGATGTGGTTTATAACCCCCGGATGCGGGTGCCAGAGGACAGCGGGAGGATGAGCCACTTGGCTCCCACGTGATCACGCATGCGACGAGCCATGCAGCTTAATTTCCCTGGCTCGTCCGCCGTCAACTCGATATTAAGACGGGGTGGTAGCTCAGGGCATTCAATGCTGCCATGGATGACAGTATGGCGAGGGTCGAAGGATGTTTCGAGAACTGGCATGGCAATTTATACCTGGTCGAGGTCTGCTTCTCGCCAATGCTCTGCGATTTTTTCAGTCAGTCTGGAGTCTGGACGCCGAGTGCTCTGCAGTGGGGGCAAGCCTAGTGCTGGCCGGGAAGAGTGCCATCTCAGGTCACCCTCAATCTTGGCGCTCAGCACCTTGTTAATTCCACAGAGCGCAGAGGCTCAGTTGCAGAATTTCGAAGGGCGAATTTGGTGGGAGGATGGTGGCGGTCTGAGTTTGGAGGGAGGAAGGTGGCGGTTGCAGAAAATCTTTGGTGGTAGGCGAACAAACACGCCATGGCTCGGCTTCGCCACAGGCAACCATGTCGAAGAGGAAGGGGCTCGAGCAGGGGTCGAGGCCGAGGGATGGCCGACAGGGAGCATCACCATTGATGCTGCCAATTCTGCCACCGTCGCGCCGGGGTCGCACCCCTTCAAGCCGAGCAAGTCGTGGAGGTCAGTGGGGCGAACATGGAGGGGCCAGCCCTCCTGGCATTTGGGTCTGTGGTCTTCACCCTGGGGAAGATGGGAGAGTCTCATGGGGTTAGTGCGCACATCTCAGTGCTCTTCACAAGAACACCTGAAGCAGAAGGCGAGGATTCTCCATCAGCAAGGGAAGTTCCTCCCCCAGACATTCTAGGTCAAGAACAACCCCTGCCTCCTCCATCAATCGAGGCCACGACCTCAGGAAAAGCTGTCATGGACGACCCTTCCTCATCCCAAGCAGCGAGGGCTCGCGATGCCGCCAAATGGGCTGCTATGTGGGAGGGCATTCCTGAAGGGCTCGGTTGGTGTGAAATCATGGAGGAGAAGCCGCCCGTGGAGGTTTCACCATCTCCAGCACGCCCCTGATGCGGCGACCCTCTCTCCACTCAGGTCCAGCTTCTGTTTAATTTTGTTTTTTCATAGCACGGGTATCATCCCACTCTGGTCTTATGCAATCTCGGGTCATAGTCCATTCTGTAGTATCTGTAGCGCTGGTTAAGGTCTACGTGTCGGTTCTTGGCTATGTCAGTAGGGACAAAGAAGACAGCCCCTGCGTGGGCAGGTTTAGTTTTGAGTCTCAGTCATGTTATTTTGCTTTTCTTGGTTCAATCCAATGCACCTGTAGGTCGTTCAGAAGTTTTCAGGTCGAATGAATCCCCTGCGTGGGAGTTTTTGAATAGTTTGGCCAGAACCGTGGCATCTCAGTCGGCCATGGATTCCATGATATTTCCAGCTACACTGCTTGTAATTTCTTTTCTGTATATATAATAGAATCTTAGACTTTTACCGAGAAAAAAAAAGATGTGGTTTATAACAAGTGCTGCATGCAGCCGGTAGTCTCTGCCGTAAGCGAATGGCCTCCCTCAAGCACAAATGAATGAAGCCCTTTTTTGATTTGTGCACCATTTCTCGTGCTTTCGGCAAAAAAGCTAGGTGACATCAATTTATGTGGGTGTTACTCATGACGATTTCAATTAAATTTCTGCAACTACTAACTAGTGATTTAGTGAATTTCGTTGACTTTATTTCTATTTGATTTTAAGGTTTTTCTCTAACTCTACTTGACTATAAGATTCAATTTCTATTTGATTTTTAACTTGATTATATGATTCAATTTCTATTTATCAAAATACAAATAAATATAAAAAAACATAAATAAAGATCTATCAAAATGTTAAAATACAAAAAACACAACATTTGTGACTTGGAGGAAATAGCAATTTTGAAAAATGCAAATAAATATAAAAAACATAAATGAAGATCTAATTATTAAAATGTTAAAACACAAAAATCACAGCATTTGTGATTTGAGTAAATCACAATTATGAATGACAATACCATAATATAAATATTCACAATGTCATGTAAGTCGGCTGTATAACAATCACATTTCCTCAATCATCAATCTCAATATCAATCTCCAGCCCTCGCTCAAACAAATCCGATCATAATGAAAAATAATCATGGGTTGTCTTTCCTTTTTTCCCCTTAATGACCTTTTTCAAAAGCACATTTCCTCAATCATCAATCTCAATATCAATCTCCAGCCCTCGCTCAAACAAATCCGATCATAATGAAAAATAATCATGGGTTGTCTTTCCTTTTTTCCCCCTTAATGACCTTTTTCAAAAGCAATGACAATTTTATTTGCTGTTTATAGCCATCATCAACAAACTGTATAGTGGCCTAAAAAGGAACGACTTAAATTATGTATGCGTATAGCCGCCCAAAGCTAGATGACCCTTGCATTGCAAAGTCTGGCAGGTACCAAATAGATCAACAAAAGAGATCAGGAACAGGGGAAAAGAAAAACCGAAAGTGTTGAATTACAAGGGTCAAAGTTGACTTGCGTTTGGAGAGCAATTACCATCAAGATTAGTGAAATAGACACTACAATAAAAGCACCAAAAATTCCCTTGGACGACAATATTTTGAAAACAAAACCAGATTTCGCAATATATGATAGTATAGCTAAATTTTTTGACAGTAACTCGGACAATTGACAGCAAACATTGTTGATTTAATGCATGCAGCCGGTATGGAAGACTGAAGACGACTGTACAGGGAAACCCTTTGCAGAGCGGACCGAATACTTTTTTTGGTGGAGAGAAATAATGAGCAAAGAAGTTAAGAAGAGTACACAAAGTTGAAAGGCTCCTCGCAGGGTGATATAAGCTTTGACAGTGTTCCATATGCTGACAGGTGGTCAACATGCAAATATCTTTATGAACAAATGTCTAAATTAGATGCTGGATTAAGGTGTAACAGCCTACCACAACGTATTTTGGATAAGATGAGATTGCCTCAATATTTTTGCATAGGGCAACGTGAAAGCTGCAATAAAACCTCAATAAATAAATTCTAATATTTTATATTTTCTAAAATATATAGATCCAATTTTAATTTTATTTTAAATCATATTCACACTAAATAAATTCTAATATTTTATATTTTCTGAAATATATAAATCCAATTTTAATTTTAAAAAATAATTATTTAAATATTGTTGGAATCCTTATCATACTTTGTAAAAACTGTTTAAGATAAATTTCTTTAATAAAATATCTTATAATTTAATTATATATTTATATAAATTAAATTATAATAACCAATTTTGAAAATTATTACATAGTATTTAATACATTTAAATGAAATAAAAAATAAAAAACCTAAAATACTCTCAGCTACATCTCTATTCAAATCACAAAACATCACAAATTTGTAGCTATTGGAATCACAAAACATCACAAATCCTTAAGGGACAAAAAAAAATGTGAGAAATCTTCCAGCTGAGGTATATCACAAGTCATCGAAATTTCTATTTATTGTTTTACTCTTATCTATAACTATCAATTTATAATAATTTTTAACTAAATTTATGTATATCACTTATTGAAAAAAAACTTAATCTATTTGATAAAATCATATATATAATTTAAATTTAATTTTATAATATATAAAATTTAAATTTAATTTTATAAGCGAGTATTCTTATTCTTATAACCAGTATTCGTATTCTTACATTATTAATTGTTAATTAAATTAAAATTTTACAGCCATATTCATAATAAAAGTAAACGTACTTCATAATTCTTAGTTACACAGTTACATAGAAATTCGAATTGCTAGACACTAATTTAGGTCGAGCGGCTGCCTATTGTCCGGCCTCCATGTCTCCTCCTTCGCTCTCGTCATCCTCTGATATTGATATTGGCACGTCACGGCACAATCTATTCGACCATACATAAATAATTCCGTTAGTATCTCCGGATATAATTTCATGAGTCCTTTCATTGTACACGAATGCATAGGATTGCATATCTTTGAAGGCCGTTTCTCTCAACTCAGAAACACAATTTGGAGCATGAGTTGTAATCTTTCCCAACCTTTTTCCTGTAACAATGCTACTAATATTGATGGAGTCGGGAACTTGGCCATCACTGCAAGCAGAAATGAAAATGTCCTCTTCGGTGGTAACGTAGAAACATTTGGCATAGTAGGGGAAAAAAACCCTATGGTCCTCAAATGTGACGACAATCTCACCTTGTAAATCACAAAGATAAACACTTGTTTCTGTGATGCACAATACGCCACTTCTTTTGGCTAAATAGAGAGGTGGGCGAGCAAGAACAATGTCAGTTGATTTTATTATTTTACAAATTTCAGAAGATATATCCATGACCTGCATCTCTAAAAACGATTGGTGAACAAATATTCTATCAGGGCCACATAAGTGCAAGGACTCAATGCTGCGTTGTGGAGTGACAGGTATGAAAATTTCTTTTCGAAGTTGTCCAGTCGCTTTGGAATAAATTCTCAATAAAACTCGTTCTTCGTTCTTATTTTGAATCATTATTAGCATGTCCGTATTTCCTGGATTTCCAAACCTGCACTTTGATCTCAAATTTTTCTCGGTTGAAACCGGAATTCTGAACAATTCCGTGTACTCTTTCAATTCAAAAAATTTGAATACCCTCTCATTCTTATCATAAATCATGCCTCTGGAATTTGGAAAATCAAAATCACAATCTTTTATTAGATCTTGTGGAAAGAGTTCTCTTTGTTCTGGATATTTTCCTGCTGCTATAGATGCAACGTCTAAGCTTACAAGTATTGTCATTTCTTGATCGTTGTTATTCACAATCGTCCCTTTGACTATCAATGAATTATTGTGACAATTATACCACATCGATGCAATACTAGCAATACTATCAAACTTTATTTTGATGGGCAACCCATGCTCGTCAGTAATTTGCGACATTTCTCCATAGAGTCGCAATGGAACAATATAGTCGTACGCATAAATTACAAATAATATGTCGCGGACTATGAGAACATTGGTAATGTCCATGCCAAATTTAAAGTCAAATGCTCGTAAATGATACTCCCGAAAAATGTTTGGAATCTCTCTATTGTCTTTGTCATCGCACCACTCTCGCCTTCGCAGGTTCTGGAAAAAAGCCATGGATGACGAAACTCTCTCTGTCGTCGCTTCATCTTCTTCTTCTTCTTGAGAATGAGGTTGGTTTTCATTGAGAGACTCCTCGACCTCCTCAGGTGGGAGAAAGTGCGAGCTCCCAGCAGAAGTTATGTGTGGTTGTTGCAGTGACATCTCATCTTCTGGTTGTTCATACCTTGCCTTCTTAGTCACGTGATATTCCATTGCTAAAGTTGGTGAATCCTTCGTTGGGTTTCACGGACTGCACAGAAGATATGTTACGAAAGAAAGCCCGAGTTTTTATATCCACGTCTCAAACGTTTTGTATTCGGGGACTATTTAATCGGTTTCGCTATCGATATCCGGGGAGCCAACAGTCGATATTTCTTTGGATAGGTGATTTATTTTATTATTTATTATTTTCATAATTAGATTATTTTCGAAAACTTTTATTTCGGCCTGTAATATGTATATGTCAGAGATATAATTTGATATTTTTCATTGAAAAAAATTCGTCTAGGCATATTTTTTATGTTTAAAATGGGTTATTATTATTAATATTAATATTTCTCTAATTTTTATAAAAAAATTATATTAATAAAAAAATGGCATATTTCTTAAGGATCCTACGATTAAAGTTTTTTGAATGAATGAAGGAAGTTCATTAGAATGAAAAGATGATATTGGGATAAAAAGTGGTTGAGATACTAGAGCTTTAGGATAAATTTTTGCAAAGTGTTTATATTCCAGGGGACCTCTTCATAATCCAAGGCTTGAAGATGGCTCCGACTCTTCATGTCAAGTTGAATCTCCTCATGGAGTCTTTTTGCAAAATCCATTTCAGCATAAATTCTAGAACATGAGAAGTTATTCTCCTTAACCTATGAAGAAGTAACATAATGGCCTAATTTGTCTCAAGTGGATTCAAAAATACCACCTTTGTAGATCATCTTTTCTAATAGCTCCACCTCAAGATGCCTAATACCCATTCAAGACAAATTCCTAATTTTAGGGGGTGTTACAACCATAAAGAGTAAGTAGAAGTAAAAATAAAACCAAGAACCCTAAAAGGGACTAGAAGGATGGGCTATGACTCACTACCAAAGGGGTTTGGACTAGTAGCAATATAAAAAAATGTATATTAGTCATCTCATCATGGCCCAATATTATACATCAATCATCGCATTTTTGGCTCATAGTGATGGTCACATTTGATAAAACATGTAGAGTACATTGAAGAGAATCAACAGTGTAATAATTGAATCCAACTTGGATTATTGTGGTCATCTCGAGAGTGCGCGAGAAATCTAGAATAGCCACAAAATTGTACACATAAAACATTCTCACCAAATGGATATTAAATGAAAGGTAGGTTTAAAGAGATGAATGCATTATCCCTTCCTTCAAAGAGACAGACAAATCCATTGATAAATGAAATTGTATGATCACATATCACAAACTATCATACAATTTCATGTAATCTAGGAAACACTTCTTTTTGTTCAAACAATTGTTCAAACAAAATAAAATGTTGAACTCAATAAGAAAAAAACACATGAGTAAAAAAGGCTAGAAAGCTCAATATATATTACACTGATGTCCATAAAGGATTCGATGTTAGTTTGGTAGAACATTTTAGAACTTTCCCATAAGCAAGGGTAGTTTTTTACCATCCAAATGGATTATATATAAATAATTTTACTTTATATAAATAATTTTACTTGGAACAGATTCAATTTTGTAAGGACCTAACTAAGTAATTTCTAATTTACATTGTTTACCAACACTTTCGAATCTTTTGTTCTATAGAAAGACACCATTCTAAAAAACTTCATTGACGAGATTTCATGTTGATATTATTCTTTATCTTTTATTGGTTTTGTACCAGATGATCAAATGGCATAAGTGTTTTAGTTAGTGTTCTTGTGACATAGCATGTTCTCTCATGGGGTATTAAGGACTACCCCTATTTTCAATAGATACTGAAAAATCCCCTCGAAAATATGTGTGTTAACCTCCATCCCAATACATTTATATGATTTTAAAAACCCATATTTTTACCATATATTCTAGGTTTCCATTTTTTCCATCAAACTTTTAATAAGCCATCCTATTTCTACCTCAACTATGGAAACATAATGGAGCTCTTATGTTTCTTCAGACTCATTTCCCAAAGAACTAGTGAGAGGAAGGCCCTAGATTCTAAAAGATTATGTATTGAGCGAGTAGAAATGCACTTACAGATGTTAATAGTGAGAATATCTATGAATACTAATGAGGAGATATCATGCTACGCATAAGCCTCATCAACATTGAAAACAAATACTAACCTCCAACACCCATTGTTCCCAAAGAAAATTCCTTCACCTATCTTAAGTTGGGCATGATTTTACTAAAATCAGGCTTAAATTTTTGGAAATTTTTAGTTATAGTTGTTAAACTTCAGGGTTTTGGGTGCTCAAGAAGCTTTTGATGGTGGCAAATCTTGTTTCCACCATCAAAGCCACTATTCAAACACTTGCACACACAATTTTTTTGGATGTATATATATATATATATATATATTATATATATATATATATATATATATATATATTGGCGGAAAATGGACAAAATTGTGGTCTCACTAGAAAGTTCTTTTCCATGTGGATTAATAATTTCTTCTGTCATAGTCTAACAAATCCCTCAATGTTGCCCTCAAAATAATGGAAATTCCTACAATTTTTTTTGTAAATTAAGTTACAGTTGTCACACTTTAAATTTTGGGCCTTTAATGATGCTCAATCCATTTCCATCCTCCCAAAAACAATTCAAATACTTTCAAAATTAAATTTCTTCACATTGGCGAGAAATTTTGCAAATAATGTCATTTCTTATTGTAAGGCCACCGCTTCTAGTACAAAATTTCCTATGTCCTCTAAATTACGCCAATGGGATTTTGGCTGTCGTCAGTGCCAAACGTACAATCACATCACAAATAGACCACGTTTTTTAGTGCATGTTTCTTGTTCTAAAAAAGCGTAGCAGGCACGGCCATTGACGACCAGTCCTACAACTGGAAATTTCTTGTTGAAGCTAATCGTCCTCATTTTTTCGCTGAGGTGAGGTTCAATTCACAAAACGTGTTGCTCCGGGCATTTTCAAATAAAGCCTTACGACTCTATCGAGAATTGAAGTCCCAATCAATTCACCATCAGATGATAACAAATGAAATCAGTTCAAAGTTGCTTATGCTTGTTTTTCAGAAATATTTTGAGTTATATAATTTTTGAATAGTTGTATAATTTAATGCATTCATCTGTATTTAGTTAGTTGTATACATATTTGGAAAGGGACTTAACTAGCATTTGTAGCCAAGGATGCAAAGGAAACGCCGTAAAGCACAATGTGTGTAAGAATATTGAAACATGAATAGACTTTAGCAGGGTTTTTGTGAAAGGAAAGGTCGTCGATGCCGAGTTTTAATTTGAGGAAGCCAAGCTGAAAACCGCTGAAAAGGAATGCAAGTAGTTGCAAATATGCATTGAACCTGTCTAGAGGCCTTTGTTTGTAGCTGGTAAAAATTGTGGAGTTAAAGTTGAAGATAAATGAATGAATCAACGTGAACAACAACCGGGCAACCATATTGATTTGGACAGGGCTACCCAAGAAATCATTATCCAAACGGGAAATTAAATTAGTATGAAGATATACCGAAACATGCAGTATATTAATTAAGGTCAATTGATTTTGTCAACAGAATATGTTAAAACCCATTGACAATGAAATGGGCGTGAGGATATAAACTATCAAAATGGTATTGATCTTGAAACATCCCTTTTTAATTTTCAAATGGAAAACACAAATAGGTGCGAGGACATAAAATATCAAAATGGTATTTGATATTGAAACATCCTTTTTTAAGTGTGAAATGGAAAATACAAATAGTGTATTGTAACATCCTTTTTTCAAGTTCGAAATGAAAAACACAAATAGTTGTGAGGACACAAGCCATGAAATGGCAATTGATCTTGAAACATCATTTTTTAAGTTTGAAATGGAAAATACAAATAGTGAATTGTAACCAGATAGGTCCGAGAAGGAATACAATAGCGTAAAGAAGATTGTGCTTGTCATTCCATATTTGAAGTTGTAGGAAAACATGGTGGAGGAAGCGAAGACATGAAGAAGTAGCAATGGACCTGCGAAATGTATGTTTTGTTAGAATTAGGAATATGTAAACCAGTTGTGGAAATGTATCAGTAATACTTTGCAGGCGAGTTGTGTTAAAATGAAGCTGGAAGTAATGGAAATGAAGTTACCTTTGCTATGGGGATCCATATATTGTTAGTGGAAAATGCATGGTGAATAACAGCAGGCTGAACACCATTTGGAGGTTAATGCGCAGCTGAAGATGCATTTTTTTTTGCTTGCCAGGCTACTTGTCATTGTGAAGGTAGGTTATTTCTGATTCCATGTGGCCTGTTGCAAAAGAAAGAAAAGGTTAGATTGAGATGTATAGATAATATAAAGACATTCTAATATTTGATCATTTCACCAATATTGGTTAAAGTTGGTTGATGTTGAAAGATATGAAAAGCACACTATGAAATAGAATTAGGAAACTAAATGGAGGGAACCTTTTGTTGATGTCAAAGCATGGGTTGGAGCAGATTATCTGGAGGCGGCATTGAACGAAGAATGCCTTCTGTGTGTTTTCTGCGAGCAATGTTTTTGTTGTCCTTCATTTTACTGTAACGATCGAAACTGAATGCAGGGTTAATCCGGAGATCCTGTAGAGAAGGGACTCTTGAAAGAGCTTTGAATGTGAGACCTTGACGTTCTGTTTTTCCAATGTCAATCGTTTCCTTTGGAAGTGTCATACCTTGATATTTATGTATGGTTAAAGCCCAAGCCATCTTCAATGGAATCTGTGCACGTCCATTTCTTTTTACTTCCGCAATAGGTAAGTGAGTGGGGTTTCTTTCATCCCAAGGAGGCCTAATGTATTTGGGAAAATCCATGACAATAAATGCTGGAATTTGTGGTGGTGCAGTTGATTCTTTGTAAAAGATGGTTACAATTTTTCCGAGGGAACCATTAACAAGTCCGGCTGAAACCCGAAGGTTGGAAGTCAGCATAACTTTTTCGCCATTGCATAGCAATACAATTCGCTCAAGTTGCTCGTCTTCAGAGGAAATACTGGAATATGTGTTGTCATCTTCAGCAATGGATCTTGTAATCAGAGTGTTTAGAGATTTCATCATTTGCTTATTATGGACCATTGTTTGAGCATTTGTTGGAAACAGATGCATGGAATCATGGAATGAAAAATTTCTTCCTCTGACAAAAAGGAATCTGTGTGCGACATGAGTACGTTGTAGTCATCGATTGTTGGATTTGCATCTCTAATGTTCTGGAGAATGTTCCTGAAAGTAACATGTGCGATGTCGTCGCCTTGTTGACGAAATATCGTGTCTAATGTGATGGCTGTGTTGAAGGTGTTCCACAGTGTGCTTCCATGGCTCGTCCCCGCATATAGAGGAATGTATTTGACGGGTGGCAGCTGACCGAGATCACCAACCAATATTATGGAACAACCACCAAAAGGAGTGTTTCTTTGGTGGGGAAATGCTTCCCGAAGACGTTCATCAATATGGCTGAGAAGCTTTGGCCCAATGAAGCTCATTTCATCGATTAGTATGTATATTATATGTTTGAGTTCTTCTTGGAATTTTGCAAGAGCATTACCTTCTAAGGGCGTAAGATCCTTTAGAGGAAGGTGCAAAGAAAAATGGATTGTCGATGCTTGTATGTTGAAGGTGGCAATCCCTATAGGGGCGAGGAGCATGATCGACGAAGGTTCCAGGCTTGCTAGGCCTATGAGCATATCTTTGATGCAATTAATGAGGAGGGATTTTCCCATACCAGCAGTGCCTTGTATTATCATTCTGAGAGCGGGTAAATAATCCTTACTAGAAAAATGAGTAGAAATAATATTTAGAGATTTTCTTTGCATTAGAGACAATGTAGTAAGGGTCGCCAGGATATGTTGATGTGTTTGAAGAATGTGGTGGATGGAGCGGCTATTCTCAATGAATTGTATTGCATTATTTTGTAGATCCAATGGGATAGTGGTATGATTCCAGTTATGGGTGTCATCAAAGCCACGAAGACCAAGCATGTCAAGGTCATTTATGAGAAGCTCATTTGTTGTGTGTAATTGGGAAAGTAATTCCCATTCATTTATTTCCATGGTGTCTGCTGCACTGGTTTCATTTATAACTGAGGTATCATCTGTGAAAAATTCAATATTAGATAGAGTGCGGTGTTGATGCCAAGGATTGTAGAATGGACGAAATGTTTCCCAATTTGCGGTGAATTCTGCAGCAGAATCTCCTATATCCTGTACGATATGGCGAAAAGGTTTGTATAGCATAAGTTCAACCCTGCAAAAGTCAGCGTAGCAGGGTTCAGTTGTGGATGGTATGGAGGAGTAACGTGGTATGACTCGAACAATTGCTTTTGTAGGCCTTTGTTTCCATTTGTTTGTTTTCCGACGAGGATCATAGGACCAGGACCTTGCCAATTCTATTAGTGATGTGGCCTCTAGGGTGGAAGGGCGCTGGATATATGTATCTATGATGTGTAGGGATGTACTGGAGGCAACGATCGTTTGCGGAAGGCGCAAAAGAATTTTCTAGCTTACATTTAAAGAAACAAATGGTCGGCTACATAATGTTAATGGCAATTTTTGCATCATATGGTAGGTTTCATGTGCTCCAATATCACGATCAACAAGGGTTTCTGCCAGAAATTTTCGAAATGTGGATGTTGCTGGGTCAACAGTGAGTGAAGCAAGGACAATTCTACGTAGCATTTGCTGGAAGCTTTCAGATTTTTTTTTCTGCTTTGGATGCATATTTGGCGATATATTTTTGCACAACGTGTATGGAGAGCACTGGTTGGCAGTCAACATTTGCACGCCAAATAGATAGGATGGTAGGGTTATGGCTATTGAGTCGATCGTCATTGCGAGCAGGGGTGTATGTTTTTTGGCCACTCGAGTCAATGAATAAGGCCGATTTTGGATGTAATTCCCATGGTACTTTATAACGACATTGGAGTGAGGACCCTTTTTTTCTTAGGCACGTGCTTTCCAATCATTTTGTGTGATGTTCAACACAGTTGACTAGTTGTTCATAGTCACTGGAAGGATTGGTACTGAATATTTGCTGTGTGGACAATAGACAAGGGTCTTTGGGATCTGGCCAAGCATTTGGTTGGTTTGAAGTCGAAGGAGCACGAGGGTTCCAAGCGGAAATATATTTGTCGAAGAACTGCCTTGCAATATCTACTGCTTCTGTGTCTTCCTAGTTGAGGTTCTCCATATCAGGTCCATTTTCTTTCCAAAGGAAACCATGGATGTGCGCAGACCCCCTATGTTTCCATTCATACCTATCAAGTATGCGTTTTTGTAAGTTAATTTTGCAATAGGTGAAGAATGTTGTTTAGAGTTCTTGGAGGGTAAAAAAATGCGGTAGAATGCGTACCTGTACCAGTAATCTTTTGTATTCAAGTGTTTCTCTAAGATAATCTCACGAAATGATGTGAATCTATGGTGCATATACAGTGATGTTAAATGTGGGTAAGATATAATGTTTTCATTTCTCCACTTCTGTTGTTTTGCAATATCAGAAGGAAGACATCCGGGCATGATTGCATGAAGATTAGGCCATTTTGTATCAGCTGCACTCAATGTGAAGAAGAATGTCGGGCAGCTGAGTTGAGATATCATGTCCGTTAGTTCGTTTTTAGCTTTGTGCCAAAATGACCTTGTTCCACGTAAAGAGCTACTGAAGCGCATGACTTGCTCTGCCAACTTCTCATCTGGAAATTGCTCTAAGCGGAGGCTTAGATCCTGAATAGATACTGGAAAGTTATCTGTGATGTTCTTTTTCACAAAAATCGATGTTGTTGCTTGACTGCGATGCCGCATCATGAGATTATATATGTAATAACGAAAACGTGGGTGCTTTCCAAATCTGTTATCGTAGTAACGTATGAGATGGAGTGCATATTCATGTAATTGCACTGCTTTCATTCTTGGCTGATTCGACATTGCAGCTCTTGTTGGGAAAAGGGTAGGGAAAGCCATAGAGAGTAGACCTTCTGTGTTGTATTCGTTGACTGGCGATAAACCAATTGTTGGCTACTCAATTGTAGTATCAGATTGGTGGTTGTAAGCATACAAATAATGGCGGATTTCTTGGCTTTTTGTATTTGTATTAGGTATGATGGGGACGAATGATGATGTTTGGTCTACGGATGGGTCTGTGAAATCTTCGGTGAGCTCATGGGGGGGTTCAAGTGGAAGGGGGACAACGGTTTCTGTAGTATTGGAATGGTGAAGGGAGGAGGAGACGTCGGTGGGGATTGCTGTAAGGATGCAAGTGCATTGGTATCAATACGAACATTCTTATAGTATGGGTCATTTGCCAGTTTGTATTCTAATGCAGCGAGAACGTGATGCCTACTGACAATGAGATCATAAGCCTTATGGTCATTACTATGACGCGTGACAATTAGGATGTCCAAGTGTTCAACACGGCGTGGCAACATGTTTGCGATTTTTGTAATGTCTTGAGGAAAACAAATTGTGTGGCCACTGTATTTATACTACCCACCACGTGCATGTGTTACTTGAAGTATAGGGTTAACCCTAGCAATGAGCATTTCTTCTATCTATGAAAGAGATGCAAGGGTAGCTGGTTGAGGACCAGGGTCCATGTTGTTTGATAATGAGAAGCGATGACCCTTTGTTTCAGAGACGCATCTGAAGCAGCAATACATGTGGTTGGAATTGCGGATATGTATTCCCGGATATGATTCAAGACAAATGGAGCATGGGAATTTAGGTGGAAGTTTATCAATCTTTGCACGAAAATCTCGATGTGCTTGATTAGTATAAATGTTGTTGAAAGCATGTGCGAAGGAGGGGTCAGGGCAATGAGTAATGGATGTATTTGTTTGAGAGGTTTGCTGAGAAGATAAAGAGTCCGATAATTGCAAGGGAGGATTGTTTTCAGGGTGGGCCATTTCAGACGAGGAAGGTTGTTTTTCCTTCTGTTTTTTGTTTTTTTGACATTCCCTGGTGTCTTTTCTTGCTTGGTAAAGCTCACGACGCCGTGCATTTATTCGTTCTTTATTTGTTGCATAGTATCTTCGAGCACGTTCATTATTAGAACAAGAAGCCATTCGCAAAATTTATGGTACCTATAAGCAAGAGAGGGGAAAAGAAGAATGTTATTTGGAGTAAAACAACCATGCGATTGCAGGAAAGCGAAAGAAGGGTAAAAAACGCAATAGAAAGCAAAAGAAGGGAAAAAAATCCAAGCTCTGAATAGTTCCAAGCGAAATTTTTTATTTCAGTAATGTTTTTGAAACAACATATTAGTATTTTTTCTATATACATGTAGGCAGTTTCATGTGCAAATCTGATGAAAGGGCAAAAAATGTGAATTTGTCTACTCAGATAATGCTAGGTACAATGGAGAACAATACTCATTTCAATGGTATATAAGAAAATTTCATAAGAAGGCATGCAACAATATATCTTGTAAAGTTGTATTTATAAAATTGGACAATAGGAATTGCTAAAAAGCAAGGAATACATTTTGAAATATTTATCTACAATGGCGAGATGTTCTGAATTTCTCGAAGGATGTTGTTGCATTCTGCCGTGAAATGCAACTTTTCTTCTTTTATGATAACGCATTTCAAGCGTGGAACCTCTTTAAAAGTTTCTGTCTTCACCGATAGTGTGAAGATATGATCTGTCCATAGAGCCCTAGAGACAATTTCCTTGATAAGTTCTGGATCTGAAGATAATAAATAGAAGTATTTGGCATTATTTCCAAGAATTGTAGAGCCTGCGTCTTCGAAAGCAACATTTGAAGCCAATTCACCAGTGTGATCTTGTATGTCGATTTTCAATAAGTATTTGTAATCATAGTCGCGTACTTCAGCGTTGCATTTTAGACAGAACCACATCCCTGTATTTTGCGGAATAATTTTTTTCATGCATTTTTTCCCGCCAACGAGAGACGGGCAAGAAATGTAGTAAAAACTATCCATCCCAATTTTTGTTATTGTGCCCTTTAATTGGAAAAAGTTGGTTTCTCTAAGGAATCCATATTGTAAATGTCAGAAATTGTTAATTTTTTTTTTTGGTGGCCGAAAGGAGATCTTGTTGTCAAAGATGTAGAAGCTGCAGTCGAACCTTCTTTTTTAAACCACGACTTTAGCACATGAGCCTCTTCAATGTCAGGATCTACAAGAATAATGGATCTTGTTGTAGTGCCAATATTTTTTCCATTAAATTCTCCAACGCGTGCAGATTTGATTGCAATGATGGGGTTATTTCCCGTAGCACATAGGGAGGAGATTTCTTGTGACACGACATTAAAATTATCTCCCCAAAAGATTGCATCTATTCTATACTCTGACATGTCGCGAAGCTGTACTATTTGTTTATTGACTTCAGAGCCATCTTTTCTACGTATGGTGCATACACTAGAAATGTCCGTGACAACACCGAGAACATCAACAATGGAGTTGACGGTTGTTGTTCTGATATCATTAATTGATTTTATATTGAATCACACTGTTGGATTATGTTTTTTTTTCGCCGGCAACATGTTCTATGGTAGATGTTGCATTCAACAAAATTTCCCAATCATTGTTCAAGTGGTTGTATTGCTTATTGGCCATTTTCACATTCCCTTTAGAAACAATGTAGACATTTTCATTTTGGATTTTGTCGAAAAAATAATCTGCGACATTGTTGAAACATGTAATATGTATTTCTCCACCCTCTCTATCGAATAGGTCGAAACCAAACACTCTACCAGGTCCATATTGATTCTGAAATGCCGAAGAGCTGTTTTCCTTTGGACGTATCCTTTTATGCACCAATTTGAGTGGTAAGGGTTTAATGATTTGATGGGAATTTGAACTGGCAGAACAGACGGAGTTGGAGTAGTTGGAAGAGGGCAGTGTCTTTTTGATGAAGGTTGCGGGTCTGATGAGGATGGACTGTTTTCATTAGATGTGATGGGGATACTCAAAGTTTTTGGATTGCCAATTAAGGGTGCAAATGAAGTAGATATTTCAAAGTCTATTAGCTTTATAGACCTACACAACAATTGAGAGTCATAGGAATAATTGTTAGGAGCGGTTGTGGTATAAATAAAAAATGCAAAATTTTGAAATAGGAAATTCATAACAAACTTACGTTGATGGACCAATAGCCGAGGTAGCCCAACTTTTAAAATTTATAACAGAGCCATTTTGTAGCAAGCCTGTTGATACGAGATGATTGAAATCTGTTGGAAGTATGATGTGTTTCTTATGTGTTCTGTCTGAAATTGCAGATCGCGGAGTTGTTTTTTGCACTGATTGTATTGGTTCAAGTTCAACAATTTGCAGGCATGGTTGGATATGAGTTGAGCCAGATAACATTGAGGAAATTGCATTTTCAGTAAGGTTTGTTGTCATTTTCTGGTGCAAAACAAAACGCAAAAAATTTTGTTTTCTCTGCGTAAGATGTTTAAAATTCATTACATTCCTACAACATTACTTGAAAAAAATATGAATTAAAGGGCAAAGGGAAAGAAGCATGTTCAATTTTTTTTTCTAAATGAGTGGGCATCGAAGTTTGTAAACATAAAGAAGAGAGACATTTATCAGAAAAACTTCCATTACGAGCATTTTTTTTGAAGCATAGTTCCACCAAGCGAAGACAAAGAAGGAGAGGGAGGAACAAACAAAGTAGAAGGTCTGGGAGTAACTCTAGTACCACCTGGTTGCTGTCATGATGGCCCAAGAATCATGGTGTTTTGAACGGCATAGGTCGAGAAAAGCCATACCGGCGGGCGAATTACAAGCCCTGGAAGGGACAATGTAGCCATATGAGGTACACCAACATCTCCCCTAGAGGAGAAGGGAGTAGGATTCCCCCAAGGGGAAATCCTTGACTGGTGGACTCCATTTTATCAACCTGAAATCAATGAGGGAGCAGTGATGTTATTCCGATTCGAATAAAATCCATGACGCTTTGACACAACTTGCTTTTTCAAATTTTAAGAGTCGAAAAAAAGCCAAAGATGACTCTAGTCGCCTCTGATTTTGGAAACTCTAGTATCATTTGGTTGCTGAGTTGTTTCTTCAAGAGTCACGCTGTTTTGAATGACATAGGTTGAGAAAAGCCATACTGGTAGGCCAATTGGAAGCCCTGGAGGGGACAATGTAGCCATATGAGGTGCAACAACATCTCCCCTAGAGGGAAAGGGAGTAGGGTTCCCCATAGGGGAAATCCTCGACTAGTGGGCTCCATTTTCTCACCTTAAGAGCAACGAGGGAACAATGAGGCTATTCCGATTTAAATAAATTTTATGACGCTTTGACACAATTTGCTTTTTCAATTTTTAAGAGTCGAGAAAAAGCTAAAGATGACTCTAGTCGCCTTCGATCTTTTAATGAGCTTGAAGTGACAAGTGCTCAGATGGTCCTTTTCTTTTAAGGAGTCCGAAAAGAATGAAAGTGACTACACTGGATATCTAAACAGGGGGATTACCAAACCAATCGCAAAACTGCAGAATACTTTTTAAGGTACGGCAGTCAATCTTCCCGAATGCTGTGTTCAGTGCATTGCGATCGATAGGGCGGCAGACACGGCTTCCTAAGGATAAAGAATATAGCCTATTGTGGTCTCCCAATATATACTCGACGGTACGTAGGAGCACAAGTCCGTACTGGCACTTGTCGTTTCAAAGAGGAGGAATCACCCAACCTACGATGAAAGTGATAGTTACCAGGTTATACGACGCCGAAATACGTCTCTAGCCTAGACTTCTAAATGGTGTGCGTTAGGTTCCAAAGCGTTGTTATGTTTATTGAAATGTATTTTAGAGTTGATCTTTCTTAAGAAGTTTGCCTTTAAGGTTGATCGTGTGATGTACATATACAATTCCTAAATGCAATCTAAGATGATAAACATACATATACTTTCTTTTTGCATTGAAAATCCTAGCTACTAAGGAAAGAAAAGTGAAATTGTTTCAACATAGAGCACACAACACACGTTAAGTCCTATATCAATTTCCGCATGCATTCTAAATGTAAATGTACATGCATGTATTTGTTTTCCACTTTCTTAGTGTGTGGATGACAAAAAAAATGCCAAGTGCAATATAATATCAATACAAGGATATCGCTATTCCAGAATTCTGACAAACATAAGAAAAGCTATTGAAGTTTGTATCTAAGATTTTCTAGAGTCTGTTTGCTAGAAACAAGACAGCCATGACGGCACCACTTTGCACTAGTCTAGCACAAAGGAAAAAAAGTTAAATTATCAAGAAAGCATATTTATAACTAAATCATTTCAATCGGGAAATAATTTTGAATTAAATTTATAAGACCTTGTAGCTGCTTAGTGGTTACTGTACAATTGATGGAAGAGGATTCTCTAGCATGGTCCATGGAAGGAATAGAAATGAAGAAAAAACTTGGAAATGAGATTAAGGTTGTTACCGGAGATGAACAAATACAGCAAATATCTAGAAATGTCCTTCAACGCTAAAAGTTGAATCGCCAAATGACAAAACAAAGCAGGCCAAGGCAAAGTATCTGTATTTCAACATTGCTGCGTGAGTAACCAACATAATTTGCACAATGGTATGCAAATTAATAGCCTAAGCGGGAAAATCCCCAATATAATCCACACAAGCTAATCCTCAATATTTTAACATAAAAATTTAAATTTAAGAGAATTATCACTTTATATTATATAAATTCAAACATTTTCCTTTGTACATTATATTATTTTAATTAAAAAAAGATATCATACATCGTTGTAACATTAATAAATATAGTGCAGAACTTAAATAACATATTAAATATTTAATTTGAAAATAATTTGAAAAATTAAATGTAACTAAACAACATCAATAAAGAAATCATTCAAAAACAAATTAAATTAAATACCTGAAGGCTGAAGGTTGAATCAATAGTGAAGGCTGAATCGATTGTAAGGATGTATCCCTGTGCATTTGAAAAAAGTTCAGTACAGATGATATGAATTTTTTTAGTTGTAATTTATTATCGGCCTAGATCTATGTCATCGTGATGAGAATTTCCTTCCTTCGTTCAATGGACTCTAATTCTGTGGATGCAATTTTAATGTATATATACTAACTATTGCTTCAATAATGCAAACAGAGGTGATAGCGTTGTTAAATTGGGACAATTTCAAAAGTATAAAGAGATGTATTTAGTGTTGTTAAATTGTACATAATTTTAAAATATATGTACATTTGAATTTAGTGTTTCAACATTATCAGTTTTTTAAGGGAGAATACAACATTATTTATTAAAACAAATAAAAAGTATAAAGTATAATCTCAACAGGTGAATTGATTAGCTTTATATAGTATTTCAACATTATCAGTTTTTAAGGGAGAATACAACATTATTGATTAAAACAAATACAAAGTATAAAGTATAATCTCAACAGGTGAATTGGTTAGCTTTAAATTCCGTACCAGCAGGCAAATGTCCAGATTAAATTCAGTACCAGCAGGCAAGTGTCCAGATTAATTAAGCAAAGGCAATTGTGAAGGTTGAATCCCTGTACATTGAAAAAAAAAGAATTAAACTAAAACAATTAACAATTGTCAAGAATGAATCACTGTGTATTAAAAAAAAAAACTAAGGAAATTAACAATAGTGAAGGCTGAATCAATTGTAAGGATGTATCCCTGTGCATTTGAAAAAATTTCAGTACAGATGATATGAATTTTTTTTAGTTGTAATTTCATGTACTGAATTTCAACTTTATCACTAAGGCATTATTATGTACAATTTTCCTCTTCGCTTTAGAAAACTTGTAAGTTAGCTTTTCTCTCTTCTATGCTAAGTTTCTTGACTTATGCATGAATGCAATAACCAATAACAATTACTACCAAACATATTTGGCCTTGGGTATGAATATAAGAGTTCGGTCAAGTGACAAAGACCATCATCATTACTCTCAACTATGCAAGTTGCTATTTGCATTCTCATGGCGTTATGTGTGTACAATAAGGTCACAGACCTATTACATCGATGCATCTGTTCAGGGAATGTCTTCATTCTGAAGATTTTTAAAATTGAGGTCTCTTATTTGGGGTTGTGTTGGTCCATCACACAATAAAAACCCAAAATAAAAAAATTGCAAATATCTCAAGGAAAAATTATGGAATGTCGAGATTTTTCCACTCTCCAACCATCTCAGACAGTTTAAAAAACGTAATCTTGACTGATGTAATATGGTAAGGAATATCTCAAGTAGTTTATAGATTCGAACATTACTTTCTCTTTCAATTTGGAAAAAGTATATTTATTGAAGAGCTTATTACGTTTAATATTCAACTTCATCGTTTGGAGTTCTAATCAATGTTGATTGACACAATTCGATTTGAAAAATTTATAAAAATAAAAAATAGATTAAACAAAACAATAATATGTATGCATGTGTGCAATTCCATTAGTATTGAAAGGAATCTTGCTTTCTTCAGGAAATAGAGACCCTTCTGTGTTGTAGGTAATTATTATGCAGGCTACACCAAGTTTGGGGTCATTTTTGCTTTCAATTGTTGGAGGTAGGTATATCCCGATCTCTTTCTATTTGATTAAAAAATTTACACAATGAACAACATTAAAATATAGCTATTTATATTGACTGTTCGACATTGAAATGAGTGGTGCAAACAATCTGGGTCGTGTCCCTCTTGATCTGTTCTGGAAAAAAATTGATATACAGTTGAACACATTATATTTCGCTCTGACAGATGGTAAAGCAGCAGTATATATATCTATATCAACAGATAAAGAAACATATATGCATGATTATTCTCTCACTATGATTAAATTTCATATTTTTTTAATCAACGAAGTAAAGATCAAAGTATCCAGGACTTCATTCTTTAATTGTTCGCTGGTTTCATTGCTTTCAGAACAACATTCGATTTGAAAATTTTATAAAAATAAAAAAATAGATTAATCAAAACACCTTTAAAGTGGACTATAAATAAACTACCTGTGTCTAGCTTTCTTCTCAAACACCTTTAATGGAAAAGTAGCGGAAGTGATGAAATTCAAGTGGCCGTGTTTTTTCTCAAAGTGTTGGAGAAAAATGGGCTACTAATATTTCCAGTCTCAACAAATTTGCATACTTATATATACATAAATTCACATATATATACATACTTATATATACATAATCCCATCCTAGATACAGTCGGAGAGCAGCGAGGGTGACATTTGAATTTAGTGTTTAACCTGAGATCCATCAACAGGACTTGAACAAGATTACAGTAGGTTTCAATGCATATTGTAACTGGCTTCAGGATTTAGGTTAGTTGACCTAGAATTATTATTTATGATACAATGATTCTGATTATCACCGTGCAATAAATATGCCCTCCCCATTTCTGGAATGTAGCTAGCTTACAGGCTACAACACTCTCAAAAGAGCCCTACATAAATTCACACATATATATAGCAAAATAAACCAGTTAATATGATTGAATTTTTATTAGTACAGAAAACCAAAACAACAGATATTGAGAATTTTTTAGTATCATATTTATCTTATATTAAAAAAAAATCAATCTTACTTATTTTTACAATGTCAATTATACATTTTTATGTAAAAATAATAATGAATACAAATTTTAAATAATTGGTCAAAATTGTTGTATAAAATCATTTTTCCCTATATTAATTTGGCAACCATTATTTTTGTGTAAAAAATAA
>APFE031054729.1:0-35670 GCA_000404065.3 Pinus taeda
AATGATGGTTGGTAAATTGAATTTTAATTTTGATTTTAAAATATTATTTATTAATTTATTAAAAAGTTAACACATTATTAAAACAATATAGTTAAAAAAATAACACATTTGATAAGAAAATAATATAGAAAATGATGGTTGGTAAATTGAATTTTAATTTTGATTTTAAAATATTATTTATTAATTTATTAAAAAGTTAACATTGGAACTGCTGCGCGCGGCCCGACCCTTCCTAGGGTTCCGAGTGCCTCCTCCGCCTCCCAGGCTGCTGCGCCTCTACGCACAGCCTCCCTCTTCCCTCTGCTCCTGCCAGAGACCAGATCCCCCTTTGCTCCCAATCCAGTGCGTTTGTGGTGCTGTTGGCTGGTGCGCCCCTGCGCACAGCCTCGCCCCTCCCCTGCTGCCAGATGGAGGCTCCTGAGAGCTCTGCCCCCCCTGGAGATCCGCCTCCTGAAGTCTCTGCTTTCAGGAAATTGATTTTGAATGGAACAAATCGGGCTCCTTCTGCGTCCCAGCAAAAATTCATAAAAAGATTGGATACGATTCCCTCTGTTGCCCTGCCAGAGGAGGACACCTGCAAGGCTGCTCTGAACTTGGCAGAAAAAGGCCTCATAGGCCAATTTACAGGCATATGGCCCTCTCCCAAATCCGTGGAGGATTGGACCCAAAGAAACTGGCAACCTCTGATAAAAAACGGCGTAAAGAGTTACTTCGTGGGCAAAGGATACTTCGTCTTCGTCTTCGAGAGCTCGGAGGACAGAAGCCTAATCTTCAGAAATGGCCCCTACTTCATGGGGCCGCAGGGACTGTACTTAAATCAATGGAATCCTGACTTTGATCCCTCTCAAGACATCCCCTCTGCGGTGCCGGTGTGGGTTAGGCTCCCCCACCCTGCCTCTCCACTGCTGGAATCAAAAAGCGTTTCAGACCATAGGTAATGCATTAGGCAAATATATAGATCAGGCAGTAAGAAGAGACCAATACTCTTGTGCTCGTATTTGCGTCGAAGTGGATCTGGAAGAAGGATTGCCAGAAGCGATCAAACTCACGGTTGCAGGTTGGACGCACATTCAGGAGCTCGATTACGAACAGCTTCCTTTTAAATGCAGACATTGTCATGGCTACGGTCACTTCGCCAAAAATTGCAAGAAGAAAGCCGAGGAGCAGGCTGGCAAACAAAACGGAGATCAATGGACCCTCGTCCAGAGAACAGCCCAAGCAAAGAGAGACACAGGGAAAAGCGCAATCACAAGTGACAGGAACAACGTCAACTCAACTCAGGAAACAGGGGAAATTATAAAAGGAGCCGAGGAGATGCATCAAGATCCACCAATCATAGAACAGGCAAAAGAGAACCTGGAAGAAATCCCTCCGCAAAACAAAGAGGGAAAGGGAATCATCCACATCGAAGTCTCCCAAGGCAGCCCCACAAGCCCCACGTATGCTGAAGTCACGAAGAAAAAGATAGCTGAAAGCTCCGAGTCCTCAGAGGAAGAACTCTTTGAGAGGCCATTAAAAAGACCCGGAAGAAGATCCGGCAAGGAAAAAAGAGAAGAAGAGGCAGAAAGGCTCAAAACACAAGGGAGCCAATCCACGATAGAAATGACAATCGGGAGAAGTAATAGGCCCAGGTCCTCCAAGGGCGGCTCCACCCCAAGCACAGGTAAATAATGAAGTTAGTCTCTTGGAATTGCAGAGGACTGGGGAACCCCGCCAAAATAGAAGCTGTCAAGGACCTTTTACAATCGGAACCCTCTGATATCCTCATGCTCCAAGAGACTAAGATAGCAGGTCAAACCCTGCTGGAAATCAATAAAACAAAATGGAAGAAAAACACAGGCATAGCTGTCAACGCTCGGGGATCCTCGGGAGGTCTGGCAACGCTATGGAGAGAGGAACAATACCAGCTGATCAGCACTCATCAGACCTTGCACTGGATATATACTGAAATCATTCACATTCCAAGTAAGTTACCCATATCTCTTGTCAATCTTTACGTTCCTGTAAACTATTCAGAAAAGAGAGACTGCTGGAAATCTTTGGCAGAATTTCTTGAACAGGAAACTCCCAACAACATTATCCTCACTGGAGATCTTAACATTGTATTGAACGCCAAAGAAAAAAGAGGAGGTTCTGACTCCAGAGACCCAATGGTAGGTGTCATGGAGGAGCTTGCTCAGCTTTGGGATCTTCAAGATTTCAATCCAATCCAAGGTCAATTTACCTGGTCGAATAATAGAACTGGAAAAGATCATATCTCAGCCCGTCTTCATCGATTTTTAGTGCAATCCCTTCTCATGAACAAGAAAATTATTACAACAAGGATCCTACCCAAACTGTCATCCGATCATAAGCCTATTCAGCTCTGTTTAGAAGACGAAGAGGACTCGGGCCCCATCCCATTTCGTTTCTCTCCCCAATGGATTGAAAGAGAAGGGTTTTTGGACACGGTGAAAGCTTCCTGGAACACCCCTATCTCAGACTCCGCAAGCTTTGTCTAGGAGCAAAAACAGAAGCGCACCAAAATAGCATTGAAAGCATGGATCAAGAAGCCTGCGCTTAACCCCACCTCTCTCAGAGTCGACGCAGTTCAGGCCTTGCATTCCCTTCAAAATGACATGGAGCGCGAAAATATTAATGCAAATCTCTTGGACAAAGAAATCAAAGTGCAGAGCGCAGCCTACCAATCTTTCAGAACCGAGGAAGAATACTGGAGGTTAAAGTCGAGGAGCCTGTGGTTAAAAGGAGGGGATCGCAATACATCCTTTTTTCATCGGCAGTTCAGGGCCAGACTTTCAAGGAACCATATATCAGAAATAAAGACCTCGACGGGCCAAATCTGCAAGGGCAACCAGCAAGTCAAAGAAGCCGCAGAACATCACTTCCAGAAGCTCTATACCCCGGAGGATCAAGGAGATGAAATGGAGGAAACAAAATTTCTCAATCACATTCCCTCCCTAGTCTCTGATGAAGACAACGCAGAATTAAGCAAACCTATTACAGAGGAAGAAATAATCAAGACAATCTGGTCCATGGACTCCGACAAGGCCCCCGGCCGGACGGTTTTACCATCCACTTCTATAAAGTGTGTTGGGATATCATAAAAAATGATCTTCAAAAGATGGTAAGGGGTTTCATGTCTAAAGCTAAAGTTGGTGGCAGCGCAAACTCAACCTACCTCGCCCTGATCCCCAAAGACTCTAATCCGGAAACATTCGCCAGATTCAGGCCAATTTCACTTTGTAATGCTTCTTATAAGATTTTGGCAAAGCTGTTGGCCAACAGAATGAAGCCCATGCTACCTAGAATCATCTCTTCTGCCCAAGGAGGTTTTGTAAAAGGTAGACACATCCTGGACAATGTCATTCAAGTCCAGGAGACCATTCACTCTAGTAAGCAGAGAAAAGAGAAAGGCATGATAATAAAGCTTGATATGGCGAACGCGTTCGATAGAGTCAATAGAGCATTCCTCAGTAAAGTCTTGCTCTCCTTTGGCTTCTCCATGCAGTTTGTCAACCTCCTTAAAGCTTGCATGAACAATCCCTGGATTGCTCCTCTCATAAACGGCAGGCCGACAAACTTCTTTAAAGCCAAGAGGGGCATCAGGCAGGGATGCCCGCTTTCCCCCTACCTTTATATCATCTTGGCTGAAGCCTTAAGCAGAAAACTCGAAGCCGAAAGATTGATAGGATCCATTCCGGGACTTAAATCCTCCAACAGAACAAGCTCTCTAAATCACGCTTTATTTGCAGATGATTCGATCCTTCTGGGGGGCGCCTCAATCAGAATTGCAAAAGCCTTCGATAAGGTCATAAAGAACTACTGTAAAGTCTCAGGGGCTCTGGTAAACGAAAACAAAAGTGAAGTTTACAGTTGGAACACAGATCAGCGGGCCCTCTCCGCCATAGCCAACACTCTTGGCTTCAAAGGGCACTCTCATTGGGAGAAAATCAAATATCTCGGTCTACCCATAATCTCAGGAGTCAATAAGAGATCGCTCTGGACAGACATAATCTGCAAGTTCAAATCCAAGATCTCGAAATGGGGAGGCCACTGGTTGACTAAAGGAGGTAAGGTCATCTTAATTAAATCGCAGCTCTCTTCATTAATAATCTACCAAGCTGCATTTTTACTCGCTCCCAGAAATATCATGGATCAAATCTCCTCGCTGCTTCGAAATTTCCTCTGGCAAGGCGGCAGGGGCAACGATAAGAAACTCCATCTTGTCAATTGGGAAACAGTCAAGAAACCCATCGATGAAGGAGGTTTGAACATCCGAGATCCTTCCCTGGCCAATCTCGCTTTAGGAAGCAAGATCCTGTGGAAAATATTTAAAGAACCAACTCATCCTGTAAGTCTTACTCTACGAGAAAAATACACAAACACCATCGAATTGAGAAACCTCCATCTGGACCACACAGTCAACTGCACGTCGCTGTGGAAGCTCTGCCTAAAAAGCAATAAAATCTTCAAACGTTACATCTACAGAATCCCAGGGAACGACAAGGGAACCAGGCTCTGGCAGGACAGGATAATGGGGCGAAATGCTCTAATCCATAACGAAGAAATCGCAGGAATAAGAGACTGGTTAACAGCAGCAGGGAAGACAAGGTTGTTCGACATTTCAGATTGGGATCAGAGTGGCGATTGGGTTGGTTGGGCAATCCCTGCACCTCCAGACCACCTCCATCAGCAAAAAATAATCTTCATGAACCTGCTCATCGACGCCGCCCCGATCCATAGAACGATGCAAGACCGATGGGGTTGGGGACGCTCTGGAGAATACACAGTTGCGGAAGGATATAAAGCTTTCCAGACAACGGGAAACAGCAACCACAGTCCGGCGTTGTGGAAGAGCATCTGGGATCCTGCAGCTCTCCCGAAAGTCAATTTTTTTGCCTGGACATTGATTCACAATAAGATACTAACAGGTGACAATCTAAACAAAAGAAGCTTCGCTGGCCCTCACTGGTGCGCCCTCTGCAGATGCAACGCCGAGACATCTCAACATCTTTTCATTGACTGTCAGTTTGCAAAGGATGTTTGGGGATTTTCGCTCCAAGACCTTCACATATCCTCCCCTGCCCAGATCTCAATACCAGATCTCTTCGCTGAATGGAACCACAGGTACCCTCGGCATATCCCTCAGAAGTCGATCTGGCATAAAATCTGGAACGCGCTGCCCAAATTCGTCTTTTGGAAGGTCTGGTTGGCCCGCAATCAGAAGGTATTCACGGATTACCATCTATCGCCCCTGCAAGTAGCAGCTAAGGCCAGATCTCTGCTGATTGAATCGGTGCAGCAACAGTATTTTAAAGAGGATCCTTTTCTCCAGCAGATAGAAAAACGATGGATTGGTAAGTTTGATATGCAAATCAGGAAAATCCTCCCTTCCCCCAAGCTAGAGCTCCCTGCCTGGAAGAAGAGAGACGCAGATGAATCATTTCAGGCTCGGTGGAGAGCTCAAAACCTGTTCTCAATATTCTTTGACGGGGCTTCTAAAGGAAACCCCGGACCCTCGGGCGCCGGCGGTATCATCTACTCTCCTGAAGGGCGATCCAAAGATTCTTTCTTCTGGGGTATCGGTGTGAAGACTAACAACCAAGCTGAACTGCTCAGCCTTCTCAAAGCCTGTCAAATCGCCAGAGAAAAAGGAATTAAGGATATCCAGATTTTTGGAGACTCGGAGATCCTCATAAAGAAGCTGATCGATGGAGAGCTCTTCAGAAATGCCGACCTCAACAGAACTCTGGAAAGACTGAAAAGAGTCCTCGCATTCTTTGCATCATACAAAATCTTCCATATTCTCAGAACTTCAAACAGCGAAGCGGACTTGATGGCAAACAGAGGGAGCGTTCTGGACAGAGGGTGGTTGTTCATTATTGAGGTCAGAACTATAGAAACACCTCCATAACGGTTCAGTATTAGTTGCTGCTCTAAAAGTGTAAGCAGAATGTAATCCGGGCTGCTACGGCAAAGCCCCTCTCTTTTTCCATCAGTTTCAATAATATATCATAACCGTTACCGTTAAAAAAAAAAAGTTAACACATTATTAAAACAATATAGAAAATGATTGTTGTTAAATTGAATTTTAATTTTTATTTATGAATCTTAAAAAGTTTTATGAATAGAAGTTTTTTTATTAGAAGACATTGATTTTGGGGTTAATCGCTTGGCTAATGGGAAAGCTAAGGAGGAAATCTTAAAAATTGGAGGTCTTGTCCTCATCCCCACATTCACAAGCTTTTCAATTAAGTGGTCAAGTAAGGGTTCCCTAAACCATGGATTCAAAGCCTCATTATTCCTATTTTTAAAAATGGGGATACAAATAACCCCCTAATTATCGGACGATTATGATCAACCCTCTCCTAGCCAAGTTATATGGTATTATTTTGGAAAGGAAGTTGAGCATATGGCTTGAAAGTGAAGGTAAGCAGGCTAAAAGCCAAACGGGTTTTAGAAAGCAGCGCTCAACAACAAACCACCTTGTTACGCTTAGGATCATTGTGGAGAAATTTCGCAATGATAAATCCAATTCCTTTTGTTGCTTTGTGGACTTCAGAAAGGCTTTCAATATGGTTCCTAGAAAACCTTTGGAACATATTAGAAGAGCTAAAGGTTCCTTTTGAGTTGAGAGCTACCGCTATCAAGTTATACGAGAATGTAATTGCCAAAGTTGAAGAGCAATGAGGGGTGGTCGAAAGATATTAAATGTAATATCGGAGTTAAACAAGGTTGCCCCCTCCCCTACCCTATTTGGCATTTACATTGACAAAGCTAGAAGGTTGTTTAGAGGATGCAGGATGTGTTGGCACAATCTTAGCTGGGGGATAATCATCATTCTTCTTCTCTACGCTGATGATATTGTTCTTCTCGCAAGGTGCCCATCTCATCTTGATAAGCAACTTATACTTCTTAAGGATTTTTGCTCTACCATGGTTATGATTGTTAACACTGACAAAACAAAAGTTATGATTATCAAATCCAATAAGGACACTTACGCTAATTTTATGTATGACAATAGTAACTTGGAGGAAGTGTCTTCCTACAAGTACTTAGGAATTGATATTCATCACAAGATCAATTGGACTATAGCATTGAGAAAAGGATTAATGGGGGATGGAAAGCTTATTTTGGTCTTCAGAATAATTGTAAAATGACAAACCTCGTAATGTGGGATAGAAATAAGTTCCTCTTTGAAACTTTAGTCACTCTGGTTATCTTATATGGATTTGAGGTTTGGGGTTGTAGCATCTCTAGAGAATCCTGGAGAAAGATTGAGAAAATCCAGAAGCGTTTTATAACGTATAACCTCAAAATTAAAAGCAACACACCGTATCCTATTCTCCTTATAGAAGTAGGTCTTTCCCCTATCGAGAGCTTAGCTATGACTAGGCTTCTATTGTACAAGCACAAACTCAATAACATAGGAGACCATAGACTTCCTAAGCTAGCTTTAAATTCTAGCCAAAACCACCTAAGGCTCAAACAAAGTTGATATAAAGACACCAGAGCCTAGTTAAACCATTGGGAGATCGAAGAGAATGTTGCATTGAAAAACATTAATAACATAAAAAATATTATTCTAAGCCCAAAGAAAAAATGTGGTGTGAGAAAAATTTAGCAACTAAAAGAAAATTAAGATATTATAAGGAGGTCATCAACCCCACCCTAGAAGATCAAAAGTATCTCTCTATTTTAACTAGCTCAAAGAAGAAAAATAATATAGCCAAGATTAAAACGAACTCTCATGAGCTCCATAGTGAAATGAGTCATTGGGCAGTTCCTAAAACACCATGGATGGAAAGGTTCTGCCATCTCTGTGAGAATACAAACATCAAGGATGAAAATCACTTCCTCTTAGAGTGCTCAGTGTACAGCCACATTAGATCTCAGTTTCAAAATCTTTGTTGCAATACTAACCTTCCTAGCCTTTTACGTTGTTAAAATTATAGTGAGCTCGGGAGGCTTCTCTCCAAGATTTTTGAGATAAAATCTTAAATCAAACTAAATAATTTGTTTCTTTAGGTCTGATAGACCAAAGTTTGGTTGTCGTGGTCGTGGTCGTGGTCATCATCCTCATCATCATCATCATCATCATCATCACCGTCGTCCTCGTTGTCATCGTCATCATCATCATCGTCATCGTCGTCGTCATCATCTTCGTCGTCGTTGTCATCGTCGTCATCATCCTCTTCCTCATCATCATCCTATTAAAAAAATATTTCAAACATATATTAAATAACTTAAAAAAATAGTTCAAACATATATTCATTTTAATTAATTTATTTACAAAATATAATTTGAAATACAATTATTTAACTAATTTTTTTTATACATTTATTTGTTACATAATTATCACAATAATCAAATTTAAATTTTCACTAAAATAAACAGGGTTGTTACTCATTTTCAACCTTCATCTAAACAGCGTATTACTATTCCACGTGTTAACATAACCTTCTTTTCAATAACGTATTTAGGGTTTAATGTTCAACAACACATCCCTTGTCATATGTTAATACTATATCTTGAATATTTATTATACTCAAATATTAACACATATTTATTATTAATATAATCTTTATAATAACTAATTAAAACACCGAATTTTAAATAGTTAATACCTAGATAACAATTAAAGGACAAATAATTTTCACTTCTTATTAAATATAACATAAACTAATATTCTATATAAATTAATTAATATATATAATATATATATATTAATATTATATATATATATATATATATAAACTTAATTATTCTATATTAAATTTTAATATATATATTTATTGAAAAAAACAAAAATAAAAATTCCATTTAATTTTATTTTTATAAAAACAATAAAAATAAAATATACATTTATTATTTATATAAATATTTTTGGAAAATTATATATATTATTAATCTATTTTTCTCACCTATATTTAAAATATAATTAGATTTTCAATTTATTTTTTTTAAAAATAATAAAAATATAAATAAACACAATTTCTTAATATAATTATAATTTAAATTATATAAATATTAATATATTTTTCGCTAGTTTTTATTTAAAAAATAATGAAAAATTTCATTTTAATTTTTAGCAAAAAATATAAATATAATAATACAAATTTCTTATAATGTTATAATATAATTCTGAAGTTTAATTTATATAAACCATTTTGTTGCTGTGAGTTTTTGTTTTTTCAATCCCGGCTTCTATCCTCGCCGCCCCCCCCCACCACACCCCCCCCAATCCCCCCCCGCAATCTCTCCCATCGACTTTTGGAATTTCTATAATATGATAGTATTCTATTTTAATTTTAATAATAAAAACAATTAAAATAAACATAACATTAAATATTACAAATTTTAAATTGCATTGTTTTTAAAATATATATATTAGAAAAAATGTGTAAAATTCAATACATATTAGATAGTATTTTTTAAAATAGATAGGGAAATGATTATAGATTATGATGATGGGTGGTTAAAGTCCACTAAGACCAAACTTTGGTCTATTACACTTAAAGAAATGAATTATTTAGTTTGATTTAAGATTTTATTCTTATGCTCAAAAAGCTTAGAGAGAAGCTTCCTGAGCTCACTGTAGTTTTGACAATGTAAGATGCTAGGAATGTTAGTATTGCAACAAAGATTTTGAAACTGAGATCCAATGTGGTTGTAGGCGGGGCACTCTAAGAGGAAGTGATTTTCATCCTCGATGTTCTTATTCTCACAGAGATGACACAACCTTTCCATCCATGATGTTTTAGGAACTGCCCAACGACCCGTTTCACTATGGAGCTCATGAGAGTTCGTTCTAATCTTGGCTATATTAATTTTCTTCTTTGAGCTAGTTAAAACAGAGAGGTACTTTTGATCTTCTAGGGTGGGGTTGATAACCTCCTTATAATATCTTAATTTTCTTTTAGCTTCTAAATCTTTCTCACACCACATTTTTTCTTTGAATTTAAAAGTAACAATATTTTTATTGTTATTAATGTTTTGCAACGCAACATTCTCGTCGATCTCTCAATGGTTTAACCAGACCCTGGTGTCTTTATAACAACCACGTTTGAGCTTTAGGTGGTTTTGGCTGGAAATTAAAGTTAGCTTAGGAAGCCTATGGTCTCCTATGTTATTGAGTTTGTGCTTGTACAACAGCAGCCTAGTCATAGCTAGGCTCTCGATAGGGGAAAGATCCACTTCTACAAGGAAAATAAGATAAGATGTGTTGCTTTTAATTTTGAGGTTATACGTTATAAAGTGCTTCCAGATTTGCTCAATCTTTCTCCGGGGTTCTCCAAATTTCTCTAAAAATGCGACCTACCAAACTTTTATTTATCATCTTTATAATATTAAATAATTTTCTGAAAACTTCAATAAAAATAATTAACAACATTTTTCAAATTTCTTTGACTTCCCAAACTTTTTTACATCATCTTTATAATATTAAATAATTTTATGAAAACTCCAATGAAAATAATTAATAACATTTTTCAAATTTCTTCGACTTCTGAAAGTGTGATCGGTGATAGTAAATTAATCTGGTACGTGATAGATATTCTTATTTCGACTATAAATTTTAGAAATATTTCAAAATCTAATAAATAACAGTAAGATCAAATAATAAATTTAAATTTTCTAGTAATTAAAATAATTATAAATTTTAGAATCAAATTAAGTTGATATCTACTTAACAATATACTATCAATTGTGAGTTCCTATGAGTCGATATAAAACAGGGCGTAATACCATATGGAGAGGTATGACTGTTGACTTTGTAGATTCCAAATTGACCCAGGGAGTGGACAGGTAGTTGTAACGTAGTCTCTTAATACTGCTCTCCCGAAAGTTAAATTTAACAAAGAGGGATAATGGCTTCTGTGGGAAGAATAAGGGAAATATCCGATTCTATTTTTATTTATATGATTTTAAATAGATAAAAGTTTAAAATAATGATTATATATATATTATAATATATATATATTATATATATATAGATTAATAATTATTATCTTTTTATGTTGAGTTTATATTTTATTCGCGATACTGTTTGAAATGTATTATATAGAATTAAAGAGGTTAAAATAGAGTATTAAAATAATAATTAATATTGGCTTGTTTTCAGAAATGGCGTCAACCAAAATATTTTCTAATATGATTTTTTCCGAAATTTTCATAAATTAAAAAGATATTGTTAAGTATTTTTGGCTTACATACTATTTATATGAAATTAAATATGTGTAGAACTTAAAATAATGGAATGATTTTGATTTTTGATTTGTTGGGTTGGATTTATATTTAGGAAAATTAAATGTAATTCTGTTTTAATATTAATTTTTAAAAATCGTTTTTGGACCATAATTATATTTAAACAACAAATATTTATTAAATTAAAATAATGATTTTTTTCATAGATATTATTTTTTTAAAAAGTAACTAAATATATTGATTTATAGTTAATTTGGTAAATCGATAATTTGTTGTGTCTTATGATATAGATGATATAGTTATAGTATCTCATGACATGGTTATAGTATTGACATCTAATTTGATATTTGTTTGTTTCTAGAAAAGATAATATCTAATTCATGGTATTACATTATCACAATAAATATCTATGGGGATTTTGATAGTGAGTAATATTTATTTTAACTTCAAATTCAAATTTATTAAGTTAAATTTAAATCTTTCAAAATGCAATTTCTTCATTGTTAATTTGGTAAATTGATAATTTGTTCTGTCTCATGATATGGTTATAGTATCTCATGACATTGTTATATTATTGACATTTAATTTGACATTTCTTTGTTTCTAGAGAAGATAATATCTAGTTACATTATCACAATAAATACCTATGGGGAGTGTGATGGTGAGTAATATTTATTTTAACTTCAAATTCAAATTTATTAAGTTAAGTTTTAAATCTTTCAAAATGCAATTTTTTTAATAAAAATTGAAAAATTTATTTACATTGCATATATTATATATATGACCAGAAGTTGAAATGAATTTAAAAATAATGTACCTATAGCTATAGACATAAACTCATGGCATTTTGTTTTTGACATAACTTTTAATTTATTTTCTAATATGGAATGTATATAATATGTTATTAATAATATCAATTTTTTATATTATTTATTAATTAAATATAATTAAATTTGAAATATTATAGTTATGATTCATTTCTTTTGATATGATTTTTTTTATATTTCACAATTATATATATATTCTGTAATCTCTTTTCATTTTAAAGCTTAAATTTGATATGTCCATCGGGTCTTGATAGAGGGTGATGAGGTGCTCTGTTAAGACACTCTTTGATGTGAAGTCACCGGTTCAATTCCCTGCTTCGATAAGAGTGATATATTGGACATGATGAAGATGTAGTCCTACCAAGTTTATAAAAAATATAAAAAATTTGATATAGATAACATTTTCATTTTAAAACATCCATGGTCAACCATGGTTAACCATTGCCCAATGCCTGATTTGTGACAACGATTGTCTTGATATGTTGTCAACTGTTGTTAAGTGTTGTTGGTTGTCTTAATATGTCTCTATGGTGAACCATGATCAACGATGGTTAATCATGCTTGACTATGGTCGACCATAGTCAATGTATTTATGGTCGACCAAAGTCAACGATCATCAACCATTATCAACCATGGTTAAAAATGGTCAACCATGATTAACAATGGTTGAATTTCATCAACTGCGATTAACCTTGATTTAAATCTCTTTCATCATGATCAACGATGATGGTCAACAATGGACAATCATTGCCAATGATGGTTAACTATGGTCAATCATGGTCAACCATGTTATATAAAAGCAAACATGGTCAACAATTTTCAAACATTGCATTGTGACAAAGATTGTCTAGATATGGAAATCAACCATTGTCAACCATGGTCCAACGTCACATTGTGACAAAGATTGTTTCGATATGAAAATAAATCATGGTCAAGAATGATCCAAGATGGCATTGTGACAAGGATTGTCTCAATATGGAAATCAACCATGGGCACTCATGTTTATTTTATGGTTTATAATATTTACTTTTGGGTTTATATACCTTGGGTTTATTATTCCCTTGGGTTTATAATATCAATCCCTTGGGTTTAAAATGTAAATCCCTTGGGTTTATTAATCTAAGGGTTCGAAATGTTGACCAAATCTCAATGATGTGATTAATCCGAAAGACAATTTCATTATCAATATGGATAACAAAAGTCTAAGATCTAGCATTATTCACTTAGGTTTACTGTTGCTTGTACTTTTAGTATTAATCCTTAGGGTTTATTATTCCCTTGGGTTTATAATATCAATCATGGTCTACCATGGTCCAACATCACATTGTGTCAAATATTGTCTCAATATGGAAATCAATCATTGTCTCAACCATGGTCCAATGTCACATTATGACAAAGATTGTCTCAATATGATATTCATGGACAACCATGTCCAATCATGGTCAACCTTGGTCAACCATGTTTTTTAAAATCAAACATGGTCATCCATGGTTAATCATGGTCAACCATGATCAAACGTCACATTGTGACAAAGATTGTCTTGATATGAAAATCAACCATGGTTAAGCATGGTCAATGTTGGTACCATTCCATTACCATCTTTTTCTTCTAGAAACACCATCATTTGTCTATATTTTTCCTCTATGGACCCCTTATATCCATCGAAATTGATTAATTAATAACATTATATTTGTTAGTTTACATTAAAGTTAATTTATGATTTTTTATGTTAGAAATTAGGAATTTTCAACAAAAAGATTACAGGAAGTCATAACATCCTGTAAATGGTTTATCATCTGACACGTGGCATGACAGGCAAGCCAAAGCAATGGATAGGAACGAGATCCGGAATGTACATGCATGGTGAAAAGTCGATTCAACAACAAACCAAAAGCTCCTGGTTATGCGGTCAATGCTGGTCAAACCCCAGCCTTTTGGTTACAAAGGCAGCAAAAAGCCATGGTTTCCAAAACCAGTTTCATTTTGTTTTTGGAAATCGGTTTAGTTAGAAAGGAACAAAAATCACTCTTTTGTAAAAGCAGAAACATCTGCTTAATGAATGTACATTTGATTTAGATAGGGACAAGAAGATAAAGACTGCGTATTGTTTTGTTTCAAGGATAATTCCGATTACGATTATTATCTCTGTGTATTGTTTGAGAACAAAACTCTTTTATGTGATTGCAATCTTCAACACTTAATTATAGTCACAATTTTACTCTAGCAATGTTTATGCGTTAATACTCTCGTTGCTTGAGGTTACTTCAGTGTGCCATTGAAGCGTGGACGGGCCCTACGCTGATTGGTATACTGTTAATTTCATTTACATAGTGTTTTTGAATTTGAATAGAATGCATAGTGTTTAGTGTTATTTCCATGGTTATGATTTTGTCGATCTGATTAGAAATTCTCACAAATGGTATTTATGGTGATAGCTTGAAGATTTTATCGTTAGAT
Source organism: Pinus taeda (assembly GCA_000404065.3). Taxonomy (NCBI): domain Eukaryota; kingdom Viridiplantae; phylum Streptophyta; class Pinopsida; order Pinales; family Pinaceae; genus Pinus; species Pinus taeda. The sequence continues at coordinate 14,490 of APFE031054729.1, forward strand.
CATTGAACCATATCTTGTAAGAGATTTGATCCATCGTTAGATTTTAAAGCATCTCCATAGACTCTGTTTTCATGCATTTAAAATTCACTGTGCTTTTGATTTTTCATGAATGCTTAAGTGTTAACTAGACAGAGCTTTTGTGCATAGCATCCTTGTAAGAGGATTAAAATCTCAGTCTAGTAATACGTTGTACCTTTAAGACAGTTAGATAAACTAGGTGATCTGAGTGCTAAGGTGAGAGGAAACATATCTTAACCTCCTGTAAAGGAGTGCTGTAGCCTGTCACTTAGTTAGGAATCCTTTATGTCTATAGACTTTAGACATGTGCCTCTAAGTTTACCTCCCTTGGTTGATAATAAATCTAGTCTAATCTAGCACCCTAGATTGGCCACTACAGCCAATCATGGTCCAACATCACATTGTGACAAGGATTGTCTCAATATGAAAATCAACCATGGTCAAACATGTTTATTTTAGTGTTTATAATATTTACCTTAGGGTTTATATACATTGGGTTTATAATTTTAGTCACTTGGGTCTAATATTATTCCAATGGGTTCAAAATCCCTTAGGATTTTAGTATTAACCCCTTAGGTCTATTATTCCCTTGGGTTTATAATACCAATCATGGTCAACCATGGTCCAACATCGCATTGTGAAAAATATTCTATCGATATGAAAATCAATCATGTTCACACATTGTCAACTGTTATCCAACGTTGCATTGTGACAATGATTGTCTCAATATGGAAATCAACCATGGTCAACCATGTTTATTTTAGGGTTTATAATGTTTATCTTCTAGGGTTTATATACCTTAGGTTTATAATTTTTATCCCTTGCATTTATAATATTGATCCCTAGGGTTTATTAATATAAGGGTTCATATTCATAGGATTTATTATTATTCCCTTAGGTTTATAATCCCTTGGGTTTTTTAGTGTAAATCCCTAGGGTTTATTATTCCCTTGGGTTTATAATATCGATCATGGTGAACCATGGTCAACCATGTTTATAGTCCCTATTATTCTTAGTATTAATCCCTGAGGTTTATTATTCCGTTGGATTTATAATATCAATCCCTAGGGTTTATATATCTAAGGGTTTGTATTCCTAGGGTTTAATATCATTAACTTAGGTTTATAGTCCCTTGTGTTTTTAGAATTAATCCCTAGGGCTTATTATTCCCTTGGGTTTTTATAGCGAGGGGTTTGTCGAGAAGCTGGGAATATTTATTTTGAAGCTTCATAGAAAAATGTCAAATACATCAAGCAGATGAAGAAGCAATCTTTCCCATAGGGTATCTTTAACCTCATGGACATTAAAATAATTTCTTTCTTCTTTCTTTCTACGTTATCATTTTACTTTACAATTATTACACTTACATATATATTCTTAATAATAATAATAAGTATTTATGCGAAACCTATTTCTAATAACAAATAATTATTAGACAAACATATATGCAAAATCTATTTTTAACCAAAACTATTAAACATTAAATAATATATATGTTATAACTATTATATATTATAACTTCTTAAGGATTTCTGCTCTACCATGGGTATGATTGTTAACACTCATAAAACAAAAGTTATGATTATCAATTCCAAGAAGGACACTTATGCTAATTTTATGTATGACAATAGTGACTTGGAGGAAGTGTCTTCCTACAAGTACCTAGGAATTGATATTCATCACAAGCTCAACTCGAACTATAGCATTGAGAAAAGGATTAATGGGGGATGGAAAGCTTATTTTGGTCTTGAAAATAATTGTAAAACAGCAAACCTCGTAATGTGGGATAGAAAGAAGTTCCTCTTTGAAACTTTAGTCACTCCTGTTATCTTATGTGGATGTGAGGTTTGGGGTTGTAGCATCTCTAGAGAAGCCTAAAGAAAGATTGAGCAAATCCAGAAGCGTTCTATAACGTATAACCTCAAAATTAAAAGCAACACACCCTATCCTATTCTCCTTATAGAAGTGGGTCTTTCCCCTATCGAGAGCCTAGCTATGACTAGGCTTCTGTTGTACAAGCACAAACTCAATATCATAGGAGACCATAGACTTCCTAAGCTAGCTTTAAATTCTAACCAAAACAACTTCAGACTCAAACGAGGTTGGTATAAGGACACCAGGGCCTAGTTAAACCATTGGGAGATCGACAAGAATGTTGCATTGCAAAACACTAATAACATTAAAAATATTATTACTTCTAAGTTCAAAGAAAAAATGTGGTGTGAGAAAGATTTAGTAGCTAAAAGAAAATTAAGATATTATAAGGAGGTCATCAACCCCACCCCAGAAGATCAAAAGTATCTCTTTGTTTTAACTAGCTCAAAGAAGAAAATTAATATAGCCAAGATTAGAACGAACTCTCACGAGCTCCATAGTGAAACAGGTCGTTGGGTAGTTTCTAAAACACCATGGATGGAAGGGTTCTGCCATCTCTGTGAGAATACGAACATCGAGGATGAAAATCAATTCCTCGTAGAGTGCCCCACGTACAACCACATTAGATCTCAGTTTCAAAATCTTTGTTGCAATACTAACTTTCCTAGTTTTTTACATTTTCAAAATTACAGTGAGCTCGGGAGGCTTCTCTCCAAACTTTTTGAGCATAGGAATAAAATCTTAAATCAAACTAAATAATTTGTTTCTTTAGGTTTGATAGACCAAAGTTTGGTCTCAGTCAACCACCACCACCATCATCATCATAAAAACAAATATATATATCAAACTTATTTATAACATAAACTATTAAACATTAACAAACACATATTTACAATATTAATAGTTAATATTTAACCATATATTATTAATATTATTATTTTACCAAACAATTTAAATGGGCTTAGTGTCAATTTATTCAATTAAACCTGGGAAAATATTACTTTGAACTTTTGTAACTTTCTGATTTTAATATGTGTAACAACTACACTGCAAATACCATACCAGGGGAAATTTTTTTTAAATATATAATTTTATATACAATTATATTTTAAGGTGAATATATGATTTTTTTTGACATTAAACTCAAGTATACCTATTATAAAATATCACTTATAAATATTTTAAAAATTTGTTAAAAAAAAAAATCTCCTTTAACCACACCTATTTTTCACCATCCACTCAACAAAATGGAAGAAAACATTGACGATTATTTTAGTAGTGAATGCATATCGGTTACCGAACAATTATTTTAATACATGATGCGGATCCGTTACCATTGAGGGTCTACTGGAGTAATTGTTTTACCCTAAACACTAAAGACGTCATCGCTTCGGTCAACTTTTATTTTTTTTCGTACATGCCTTCCGTGTAGTGAAATGTGAATCATGGTGCAACCTTTATAGAGCAGTAGCTAAAATGTTTCCAGCCTGCGCATCTGTCAAGTTCTCGGGCCATTTCGCTACCTAAATCTTCCAGCCGCAATGGATTCTACCACGCCGTTCTCCGCTGAGAATTTGAGCACTATCACAACCAAAGAGGCCAAGCACCATGTGGTGATGCTCCCATTCATGGCTCAGGGCCACATTATCCCCTTCCTAGAGCTCGCCAAGCTACTTGCCAAACGAACCGGATTTGCCATCACCATAGTCAATACGCCTCTGAACATCCGAAGCCTGCGACCCAAGATCGAATCCGCTGGCCCCGCTCTGGATATCCGCCTGGCGGAGCTGCCCTTCTCCAGCGCCGCTCACGATCTTCCTCCTCACACCGAAAACATGGACTCCATCCCTTCCCATCTTTTCCTCCGTTTGTTTGAAGCCTCGGAGCACCTGGAACCCCATTTCGAGCGCCTCATCCGCCACATCACTCAAGAAGACGGCGGGCGCCTGCCTCTGTGCATCATCAGCGACATGTTCTTGGGCTGGACGCTGGACGTAGGGAACAGGTTGGGAATACCAAGAATTCAGTTCTGCACTTGTGGGGCTTACGGCACCTCCGTCTATTACTCCCTCTGCACTCATCTACCTCACACCAAGACCCATGCCGAGGAGTTTGTTCTGCCCGACATGCCGCATGTTACACTGGATCGATCTCAGCTCCCTCTATATTTGAAAGCGGCTACAGGATCCGATCCCTCGATCTTGTTCCGCAATCGCCAGATATCTCGCAACGTGCGTAGTTGGGGGTCAATCTGTAATACGTTAGAAGAGCTTGAGCATAGCAGTCTCCAACACATGAGAAAATCCACTGGCAGACCGGTTTGGGCGGTCGGACCGATCCTACCCTCTTCATTTCTCTCTTCCTCTTCTTCTAATGCAACTGTTGATTCGGATTTTCTACTGCGGGGCAAGCAGGCAGAGGCAGAATATGCAAGGGAATCTATGTTATGGCTCGATTCCCAGGCGCCCTCCTCTGTGCTCTATGTTTCCTTTGGAAGCCAAAATTTGATATCGTCTTCACACATGAAGGAGCTGACTCTGGGGCTGGAATCGAGCCAACAGCCTTTCATCTGGGTAGTCAAGCCGCCGCTGGAGGTCCCACTAAATTCAGAGTTCTCGGCGGAGTTTCGAAGAGCGAGCGAAGGAAAAGAAGCAAGGTTTGCTTATCAGAAAATGGGCGCCTCAGCTGCTGATCCTGTCCCATCCTTCTACCGGAGGGTTCCTTAGTCACTGTGGCTGGAATTCGACGCTGGAAAGCCTTAGCAAAGGGGTGCCTATTATCGGATGGCCCATGGGAGGGGATCAGTTCGCGAATTCGAAAATGTTGGAGGAGGAGGTGGGGGTGTGCATCGAGATGTGGAGGGGAAAAGAGGGAGACCTGAAACGGGAGACGGTGGAGAGTAGAGTAAGAATGTTGATGAGGGAAGAAAAAGGCAATCAACTGAGAAAGAGAGCCGAGGAGATTAGAGAAGCAGCCATGAAGGCAGTGAGTGAAGATGAAAACGGAGACGGAGGAAAGAAAGGGGCATCTGTGTGTGCTATGGAAGACATGATAAAAAAGCTTAGGGTAGAATATGAAGGGTAGATTTGTGTTGGATCTCGCCTATCTTTCTCCTTCGCTCCCATATTTGCATTAGAGTGATCGAATAATAGTCCTTGGATTTGCTGCACACTCAGCATACAATAGGTTAACTATGTTCGTTTAAACATCTCCATTGAAAAAAAAAGGGAAAATGAATGGGTTCATCAACACTTGGTTTATAGTTTGTTTATTGGTGTTTAACTTAGATGTTGGAAAAAATGAATGGTTTCATGAAGATTGTGTTTAGAGTTTGTTTATTGGTGTTATATCGCAGTAAGATGGGGTAATGAAGGATAAGCTGCAACGCAAGTACATCTTGCCCTAAGTCGCGTTTGATTGGCCCATTGTGTTGAGGTAGCGCTCAGCCTGACACGCTCACAGAGTCTGTTCTGGTCGAGGAGGTCACGTTGGCCGAAGATGAATCAAGGCTACATTGCTTGTCTTATTCGACGACTTTATTGTATAAGTTTGAGGTTCATGGAATTGCAATTGAAGATTAAATTTTCATTTATTTGTTGATTGCTACACGATATTAATTTTACCATAATAAAGTGTTAATAAAAAATTGTGAAGTGTTAATAAACATGGTCAATTATTAATAAAAAAATAATTTTAATTAAGTTTATTTGAAGTGTTGACACGAATGATATTATTTTATTCATATTTGATTGCTACACGATATTAATTTTACCATAATAAAGTGTTAATAAAAAATTGTGAAGTGTTAATAAACATGGTCAATTATTAATAAAAAATAATTTTAATTAAGTTTATTTGAAGTGTTGACACCAATGATATTATTTAATTCATATTATATTTTCTAAGTGATATGATGAATTTTGTTATAATGTTTTGGTTTTTTGTTGAAACAATACATCTGCGATTAAAATTTAATCCAAAAAATCTAATAATTTTGTACGGAAGTCCAGAGCAACAAAATCAATGGTTTTTTACCAAGTCCATAAATTACAAGGTAACGTTCTATATGAGATTTAATAATGTCAAGGAGGAGATTTGTTATGGAAGAATTTAACCTAGTCCATAAGTAAACTCTTAGTCTTATATTTAGGGTTTCTCATTGATAAGTATTTTTATTAGTCTTAAATATTATTAATCATGTAGTGTTTATTTAATTGTCGATTGGGCAGTAAACTTGTGAGGCCCCTCAGTGCTATGTGTACAAACTGAAAGATTTCTCACCTATTAAAATGACCCAAGTTAAATGCATGGGAATGGAGGTCTCATCAAAAGGGTCCTACTTCTAACTTTTAGCTAAATGGCTCTTTAGTTACCTACAAGTCTCTAATAGGTAAGCTCAATGTGGCTTCAAAATTATTGAAATAGTATTTTATTTAATTTCTAATTCTGCAACAAGTAATTGTTTGATGTCCCTCCTAAAACAAAACCAATACCCATCCCATTAAAAAAATCAAAAGAAAATTATTAAAAGAATTTGCATGAAATTTCAAACTATATTATCACAAGCGTACTTGGGATAAGGAGTTAGGAAGAAAGAAAAGGTACTATATTAAAGTGTTTAATCCCACTCATAATCATCAACAAAAAATGTACATAGAGACCAATATTTTTTAGAGAGCCAAAATTCTTATTGCTCAATTAAGGACTATTTCTCATAAACTCCATTGTGAAACAGGGTGCTTGAAAATTCCAAAGGAAGTGTGGGAGGAAAGAGTATGTATTTTTCGTTCTTCTGGAAAAGTGGAAACAAAAAAGCATTTCATTTTAGAATGTCAGACCTTCAAAGACAACATGGAAAGTTATGTAGATATTCTGGCAGCTAGCTCTTGGGATAACATATTTAGGGAAGGTTTATTGTGAGGCTTCACAAAAAAAGGGTCGAATACATCAACCAAATAAAGAAGCAATCTATCCCATATGCTATGTTTAGTCTCGTGGACATTAAAATAATTTTCTTTCTTTCTTTCTATATTGAAAATAAAATAAATGGAACTATTTGAATCTTCGCACAACATACATGTAAGTTCAAAGGTGAAAACCACAAGTCTATTTGCAAAATGAAAAAAGACAAGGTCCTTCAACTCTCATTCCAACCATAAACAAGTAACATAACTCAAACAAAACAAAATGACTATGGCACATAACTGAGCCTTGAGTAGGCCTAATTCAATTCTCGGTTTGCGCCTATAACCTTTTAACTACTCAACACAAAACAATGAAAAGAAATGATCTTTCAACACATACCTAAGCAAAGAACACAAATGAATAATTGGATCCGCCGCCAATCACACAATGGCAGCCTCAATATTATAAAGTCAGAGAAGAATAACAATGGTAATAGTGTCTATGCTCTGGGTGCTTACTCTTTATAAAAAGCTTACAAAATCCAAAATTGGAACACTAGAGGTTCGCTCTTGTTCATGCTAACTGATTAAAAACAAGTATAGTAATTGGTTACAGTCAGCGCACTGACTGAGGCGCATGGAGGAACTAGATTTAACAGGGGATTAAGCTGCGATAGAGAGAAGCTTGACGTCCGATTTGACTGCTGAGTTAGTAGATGACTCGTTCCACGATGTAACTAAAAAACTGAACCGACGAAGAAGAGCTGGCGCAGTTCACAAGAGGACAAGTGGCCACTCCCTAAGAGCCGTTGATGATGACGCGGAGACAAGGAACCCTAAGCGAGCAACATCACGCAATCCGACAGGGGTAGAAGAGGAAGTGAGCAGTCTTGGGATCGATTGGCTTTAAAGCCATGAATAGAGACAGAGAATAGAGGACACCGGGAGGAAGAACTGGAGAGAAGAAGACGAAGACAGAGAAAAGGAAAGAAAGTGAAGCGAGAAGCAGAAGGACAGAGAGCCAAGCTGACCTGTAGCACAAGGTAGCATCAAGCAATTCCTGAGAGGATTTGTCAGGAACTAATCACCACATTGGGCTTCTCCCGTTAAAGACCAGAGAGGTCAAGTTTTGGTAAGAAAAAGAGTCTGTGTACTCTAGTGGCTTGGGGGATCCAAGAACCACCCTACCAAACATTGTTCTGTTTCAAGAGACTCAATTTGAGCTCCTCATTGTAATTCTCTACTTTAAAGACATAATAAAAGAAGGCCACCACTGAAAGCTGGACCGGAGACGTAGCCCTGGAGGATAGGGTGAAATCCTTATTAATTGTTGTGTTCTTGTATTTGCTTTATGTGTTTCTCTTGTTGTTTTCCATTTTCCTGTATTTGTGTATTTTGCAATCTGATCAATCCATTGCCTAAAATAACATAGACACACACCAGCACATGAGTTTGTAATACCTTCATTCAATAATTCTTTAACTGTGATCACTCAAGGGTGATTACTAGATCAATAAGTTTACATAGTGGAATGGGCGAAGGGCAAGAAAACCTGGGTTCCTTGTGTTTGAATCTTTAACGGGAAAACTTTTAAAATATGGCGCGAACTAAACATAGATGGTTTGTCGCATAATGGGCGGGCGATAAGCGGTTTGTTTCACACAACTTTTGGTAGGTTGGTGGTTTTGGTGGAGGGTCGTGCGATGCCACAAATGGGATGACATGTAGCATCGGCGAAAAGTCAAAATAGCTTTCATCGTGTGGTTAATGTTCAACCAAAAGGCCCGCGCGATATGAGCGAAAGTCATCAGATGAGGGAGGGCAGATCGAACGAAAGTCGGTGGTGGAAAGTGTTAGGGAGTTAATGAAGGGGGCCCATTGCATAATTAAAATAATTAAAATGACTTAATTATATCGGGGATGATGGTATTGGTGAAGAGGTTATTAATTAATCCATATGATTAATTAATCCCTTTTTTAATGCGTCAAGGGGTTTGGCTCTTAATTAATCGTGATTTGATTAACTAATGAAATTTAATTAACTTTATTTATGGTTTATTTTTCAAACCATAGGGATGGGATATTTATTGATTTTGGGATTTTTATTAATAATACGTGAAAAGGTAATTTGTTTTGGGAGTTAAATAAATAATAAGAATTAAAGGTTAATATGACCCTGGGAAAAGAAAATGCGCTAAGTAAATGTTTTTGAAAATGCATTCATCATCCAACATTATGACTTAGGCTAAAATGTGTTTGGGCGGGCTTTTATAAATAACCATTTATTTTTCCTAAGTAAAAGAGTGATTTTACCCTGGGAAAAGGATTTGAAGGGAATGAATGAATTATGGAGGGGGTGAATTTTGATGAAGGTGCTTTAGCACTTAGGCCTTACAAGTTATTGGGCCGAGGAGCCGGTCCCTCCAGAAGTCAGAAAAATGCTCTGATCCCCTTTAACTTTCAGGATGTTTGTGCCTTTAGTACTTATGGGAAATTAGTAAAATTAAAGGAAAAAATGAGTGAGGAGGTTAATTAGTTTGACTTTTGTCTATGCTGTAAATGTCTTCATTGTCATCCATATATTTAAGTGCTTTTGATGATGAAAGTATATGACTTGATATCTGGATAATCATTCATCATGCATAATTATGCAACCAATCATCTACTTACCCTACCTACTTATCCTACCATTTTTCTTCTTTTATTAGGGTGCAATTAAATTGGAAAACCCTTATCAAAACCCTTTTGTTTCTCTTATAACAGTATTCTAACTAAGTTTAACCTTATTACATTTAAGGGCTTAGATTAAACTGTTGAGCTCCTTTTATTCACTCTACCTATCTACTCATCTGCTAAGATTAAACAGTTTGGTCATATTTTATTCTCTATCTCTAAGCATGAAATTCAAAACATGGAATAACCAAGATTGAACTATTTGGTTTCCATGGATTGTGGCATAACAACACTTTGCACACAATCATTATTTGTACAAAAAGTAAAATAGCAGTGACATTTGGATTGAGTACACTTTCATGGTCTTTTTATTTTTCTTGGGGTTCATTTTTTGTTTTTTTTGACCTTTTCATTCTTTTTTTCCTTTTATTATTTTTCTAGGACATACCCATTTTACATTTTTTACATTTTTTGATTTTTTATAAATATGGAAAACATTTGCAAGGAGCAAAGGTATGTACATATTTCAAAGATAAACTAAGTCAATCATGATATATGACACCTATTGGTATAGGAACATAATAGTGGCTCCACTTGGGGATGGCTTTTCTTGGTGGAAAGTCAAGAACTGTAGATCAATGGCCTTTGAAAGACTTTGATTGTGCTTTGTAAATCTCCTTTGCTTGTAAATTTTAACCCCATACAAAAATTACTTGCATACGAATTCTAAAACACATAAAATAAACAATGCGAGAGGGGTTAAAGTGGGGTTACGGGTAGACCTCAAACTCCGTGTGACCCCCTCGCTACACAATTGGCGCAACGAAAGGGGGCTCCCCCCCCCCCCCCCCCCCCTTCTAACCCCTCGGTTAATTATGTGGGCTAGTCGTGGAAATAATATAACACAACCCAACATTCTCTCACTTGTTGTTTTCTTTCCACAAGGGGCCACAAGAGAGCTTAGTTATTTTTCCAGCCCTAAAATGCCCATTGTCTCTCTACACCAAGAGAACTTCTCAGAGCCCACAAATTTTTTCAATGCATCTACAATATTCTTCAAAGTGTCCACCTTTACTAGCAACACCTTTTTGTCTTCTATCATATCCCTCAAAAAGTGATACTGAACATCAATGTGCTTTGTCTTTGAATGATATACGGGGTTCTTTTCCAAGAAAATTGCACTTTGGTTGTCACAGTCTAATAGGCCCCTATACTGCTAGTGTAACCCCTTATTGTTATTAGTACAACCCACTTATTATATTGTTGTACCCATGTAGTCCCCATATTGTTACTATTGTGCCCCATAGAAGCCCACTATTGTTATTATTGTGCCCTTACATTATTGTTGTTTTGTCGGCTCTGATTACATTATGACCCCTTAGGATCCTATATATAGAAAGGAGGTATTTTCATTTGTATCATCGAAGAATTATTCATTTATGTAATGTAAAGGAGGTTGCTCCCTCGGAGAGGCTGAATTCTAAGGCATTTATCTATCTTTTCTATCTTTTCTTGAGCTGGTTTCATAACATTTGGTATTAGAGCGAACTTTTACGACGTGCCACGAGTCACTATTTCGACCCTTGGCTTTGAAAAATATATAGAAGAACCTACAGTCCGTCCTCTTTCTGTAACTTCTTACGAAATTTCAATCTGATGGTCAGAGAGAAATTTATGACAATTTTCCCCAGGTCACCTGTTTGGAATATAATTCAGGATTTTGCAAAAAGACCAACTTCCTTAGATCATATCTCCGCAAATATAGCTCGAAAAGGTTTGAAATTCGAACCCGAGATTCAGCATGATTTCTTCTCAAATGATTTTTTTTTAGCTTCTGAAACATTCCAAAAGAAAAGTTATCGTGAAAATTCCATGATGACCTGTTTGGAGCAACGAAACCCTAGAATCCAAAGCTCTGATACCAAATGTTAATAAATAGCTTTGTGTAAAAACTTTCCCTTGCTTGGACGACTTTCAAAAGCAATGGGTCTTTCATCTTGCATTAAAACAGCACCAATTCCATTTCTTGAAGCATCACATTCCACAATAAAGGTTTTTGTGAAGTCTAGTGTAGTTAAGACCGGTGCTTGGCACATTGCCTCATTAAGATGTTCGAAGGCCTTTGTTGCTTCTCGAGTCCATGAAGCAACAAAGCCCTTTTTCTCTTTTTTCTTCTAATTGTTGTGGTGTAACCCTTGTAGGTTGTGGAAGGCCAGGAGAAACAACACTTCCATCTTTATAATTGTGAGGGTTATGCTTCCTGGCTTCCATAATTTTGGTTTCATAACACAGTCTATCCTTATAGCTCCCTGTACTAACCCCATACTTGAACACAATCTCTGCAACCAAACTGCTTCCTTGCTTGCATGAGTGGATAACATGTATTTTGCCTCTGTAGTTGATAGTGCCACTACAGATTGTTTCTTACTCATCCAACTGACTGCACCTCCAAATAGGTTAAACACATACCCACTTGTAGATGTTCTTTGATCCAGATCTCCAGCCTAGTCTGCATCAACAAAGCCATGAATATCCAACATTCTGTCCAATACTGATCTTCCTTGGTAGCACAAACCATAATCACCAGTGCAACACAAATACCTGAAAACCCACTTCACTGTTGTCTAGTGCTCCTTCCCTAGTTTTGACATAAACCTGCTCAATACTCCCACTGTATGTGCAATGTATAGTCTTGTACAAACCATTGCATACATAAGGCTACCAAATGCACTTGCATATGGAACACGGGACATGTCCTCTTTCTCTTCTTGTGTCTTGGGACACTGTTCAATAGATAACCTCATACCTACAGGAATAGGAACCTTCACCAGTTTACTATCCTGCATATTAAACCTCTGTAGTATTGTCTCGACATACTTCCTTTGGTTTAACTAGAGCTTCCTATTTGCCCAATCTATTTTAATTTCCATGCCCAAAATATAGTTTGTAGCACCAAGATCTTTCATGTCGAATTTGGAGGACAATTGGGTCATCAAATCCTGGATAATTTCTTTGTCATTTCCAACCAGTAACATATCATCCACATATAAGACCAGATAAATAACATGGTCACCAATAAATTTAAAACACACACATTGATCTGCTTTGCTTCTCGTGAAGCCAAGTCCCCGTATAAATGTATCAAATTTCTAATACCACATCCTTGGTGACTATTTTACCCCATACAAAGACTTCTTTTAACTTGCATACCAGTTCTTTCTTACCCTTCACCACAAAGCCTTCAGGTTGCTTCATTTATATTTCCTCTTCTAGATCCTCGTGAAGAAATGTTGTCTTCACATCCATCTATTCTACCTCAAAATCAAAAGCAGCAACAACATATAAAAGTAATCTAATAGACGTTACCTTGGCAATAGGAGAAAAAATATCACCAAAATCAGTTCCCAACACCGAGGAATAACCTTTTGCTACCAACCAAGCTTTGTATTTCTCCACCTTTCCTTCTGCATTTATCTTCTTCTTGAACATCCATTTGCTGCCAATGGGTTTCCTTCCAACCGACAACTCCACCAGATCCCAAGCCTCATTTTTGTGCAAAGATGCCATTTCATCAACCATGGTCTCTTTCCAGAGTTTTCCATCCTCTAAATCTACTGCTTCCTTCACAGTTATAGGATCATTGTTAGTAATAGAAAAAGAAAAATTTGGACAGAAAGCAGATGGACTATACCTTTTTGGCTGACTTCTTTCTCGAACTGATCTTCTCACACCCAGAGTTTGCAGCTCTTCATCTTCTGATTCCTCCTCTACTGTAGAGTCTGGTTCTTCCTCCTTAAGCTCAAACTCTATCTTCTCAGGTTCCTTTGGTTGGACTTCATGTTTAATAACATCTTTTGCCTCTCGGAACACCACATCTCGGTTGTACACAACCTTCCGTGTGATTGGGTTCCAAATCTTATAACCCTTTAAACCATCCTTATACCCAATAAAGATAAAATTTTTAGCTTTAATATCCAACTTGGTTCGTTTCTCCTTTGGAACATGTACATATGCATCACATCCAAATACCCTGAGATGTGAAAGAGAGGGTTTCTTACCAATCCATACCCCTTATGGAGTTTTATCCTCCAACGTTGATGAAGGAGATCCGTTGACCAGGTAACATGCTGTCTCCACCGTCTCTACCCAGAATTCCTATCCTAACCCGACACCACTAAGCATGATTCTTGCCCTTTCCATCAATGTCTTGTTCATTCTTTCCATGACTCCATTTTACTGAGGTGTATATGGAGTAGTCTTCTGCCATGCTATACCACACTTCTTATATAATTCTTCAAATTCCTTACTACAAAACTCTCCACCGTTATCTTTCCTCAACACCTTTATCTTCTTCTCTGTCTGGTTTTCCACCAAAGCCTTGAATTCTTTAAACCTATCAAAGAATTCAGATTTCTTCTTAAGGAAATATATCCATGTATTCCTTGAGAAGTCATCTATAAATGATACATAGTACATAAACTTACCCAGTGATGGAACCTTCACAGGTCAAAACACATCACTATGCACAAGCTCTAATATCTCTTTCGCCCTCTTACTACCAAAGGGGAAACTCACCCGATTTTGCTTCCCATATACACAATTTTCACAGAAATCAAAATCTAGAGAGCTATTATTCATACCTTCTACCATACCTTTACCATGAAGTATTCAAAGGCTCTTCTCTCCAAATATGTCCAAGCCTGTGATGCCACAACATGGTCTTCTCTCCATAGACCACTAGATTTTCTACTCCACTTTCAGGAACCACATAACTATTGCACCCATCAATAAGAATGTTACCTTGTAGCTTGTACGGAGTTCCAATCTGAACTCCCCGCATCAATACAAGTGCTTCCCGAACCATTTTGTAGGTATCCTTCTCGAACACTGTTTTTATACCTGCATCATCCTGCTTGGTTACAGAAATCAGATTTTTGGCTAATGCAAGAATATGTAGAATGCCTGGAAGCGTTCTAACCGTTCCACCTTGAAAATGAAACTTTAATTTTCCGTGACCAACGATTCTAGCCTTCTTGTCATCCCCCAAGAAGACATCACCACCATCATATTTCTCATACTCGCAGAACCACTCTCTATGGGGAGTGAAGTGAAAGGATGCACCTGAGTCAATCAACCATGCCTCATGATCTACATGTGTACTTGAAGAACCGAAGTACACATCCCCACCTTCATCTTAGGTGGTTTTCACCTCTGCAGAAGGAACCTCATCAAATCCCTTTCCTTTGTCACGAGATTTAGATTTACAATCCCTTTTAAAGTGGCCTTCCTTTCTGCATTTCTAGCACACCCCCTTTACAGGTTTTCCTAGAGATTTAGATATACCTCTAGATTTAGATCTCCCACTCGATAAATTATTTTGGTTTCTGTTCTGGGACTTTCCTCGTACAGACAAGGCATCACCATTATGACTCTCCATATTTTTCTGTCTCATCTCCTCTGTCAGCAAGGCTGAGACTATTTCATCAAACTGCAAGGTCGTTACATTGCTACCTATTGCGATAACCAGACTATCCCACGAATCTGGTAGAGAACACAACAAACTAATGCACTTATCTTCATTTGAAAATTTTAATATCAACAGTGCTAACTGACTTACCACAGTTATTTAAATGCATTCAGAATGCTCTGTTCACGAGTCTTCCGTCTTTTCTCTCAAGTTATACAACTTTTTCCGCAGGAACAGTTTATTCACTAGAGACTTAGATTGGTATAAAGTCCCTAACTTGTCCCACAAAGCCTTCACCGTAGCTTCCCCTGATACATTCAGCAATAATGAATCTGAGACACATAATCATATTGTGCTCTTTGCCTTCCGATCTAACTTCTTCCATTCTTCATCGGACACTCCCATTGGTTTAGTACCCGAATCTACCACGATCCATTGATCCTTATCCACCAACAAATCCTCCATCTTGAGTTTCCACAGCTCAAAGCTCCAACCATTAAATTTCTCAATCTCTATCTATCCACTGCTCAACATCTTCTTTCAACACT
This sequence comes from Pinus taeda, assembly GCA_000404065.3. NCBI lineage: Eukaryota > Viridiplantae > Streptophyta > Pinopsida > Pinales > Pinaceae > Pinus > Pinus taeda. The sequence continues at coordinate 29,975 of APFE031054729.1, forward strand.
AGAATTGATCTTGCAGATCTCCCATTAAACAAGGTCTACCACAGGCCTGAGCGAAACCCCTTAGCAACAAAGGCATCCCCTTGAAGCCAAAACAATTCCGATACCAAATGTAGGTTTTAACCCCGTACAAAATTACTTTCATACGAATTCTAAAACACATAAAATAAACAATGCGAGAGCATAACACGTAAAACACATATACACATAGATTTTCCCCTGGATCCCAAAACCAGGACTACCAACTTGATTTTTCATCATGTTACTTTCAATGTTATAATACATATTTATACATGCCGAAGCATCCAATACCATGGACCAAAAACCATTGCGTCCAAAACATTGTGCGAAAATTCATGCACAAACCATAGGTGGGTTCGCCCAACCTAACATAGGGTCCAAAACCAAAATTTTCCGTGGCGCTGCCCCGGACCCCATAAAGTGGGGTTACGGGTACACCTCAAACCCTTGTGAACCCCCCACTACACAATCAACGCAATGAAAGGGGGCTCCGTCCCCCTCTAACCCCCAGGTTAACTATGTGGGCTAGTCATGGAAAGAATATAACACAACCCAACATTACCTTGCTGCCTTATTGATATTTACTGACAGTAAAACTTTTGAAGCTTAGGGCCTTCTCTTTAGGCTTCAACTTCAAAACTTCCCATCCAATCCACTCTAAACATTATTAAGGATAAAGGATGTACAACTGAAACTCTGAAGGCATATATAATGTATGGACCTTTCGACAGGAAGTAAAACTTCCCATGCTTCTCTTTATCTTCCCTTTTGGAGTCCCACTTTAACACTTTATCACGAAGACATAAGTCTTCTGCCTTAGTCCCCTTGTTAAATGCTTTTTAACCTTTCCTGTATAACTTGAGTTCTGACCTGAAACTAAAAGGTGCTGCAACCTTCAAACCAAATTAGTAAATCATCAAGACCTTGGGCCTTTTGCTTAGATTCAAATCTTTCAGGATTTATTTCATAATCTACTAAAAACTGAATTAAATCAAACTGAAATGCTACCTACTCTATATTGTTGAAAATCAAGCTGATTTAAATAATACGAAAATGCCAATGAAGCCAGTCAAGCAACTGCAGAAACAAATGAGCTGCTTGACCAATTGTCAGTAAAGTCAGAAGAAAAATTTGATCATTTACCCACGTAATCATGCATTTGGTCCTCATAGAAAAAGCATGTTAAAGAATTTGAGTTGAGAAGAACCTCCATATAATCTGCTATAGGATCAACAAAAGCATAAAGTATGATAGTTTCTTCTAGGCCTTCAATGTCTAATCGATTAGCTGTATCCTCAATACTAAACCCTGAAACTACTTCTTCAGTGTTGCTCTCGAAAGCATAATCATCCTCAATATGCAAACCAAAAGGTAGTACAATTTCCTCTTGGTTTGGAGAAGGAATATTTTGTAAGAATTCTTTAGGATCTCAGAAATTATGTGACTGAATTTGATAATGCAAAAGTTTAATTTCATTTTCATATTTTTCAACAACTAACTCAAGAAGACACATTTTAGTTTTATGAGAGTATTTTCTTGATTTGACCCTTATAAACACAACTCTTAAAAAAGCTTCATTAAGCTGAAATTTTGATAACTCATCCCTGAATTCATTTAAAATTTCATGAAATGTAAGATTTTCCACAAACCCTGTCATCCTGTATCACTATTAATTCTTTGAAATATGGATTATTTGGTTGTGGAATTTCTCTGAAATTTGAAGCTTTGGATCTTTGAACAATGAAGTCTTGATTAGATAATGATCATCAAAAGAGTTAGAAGAATGATGCTCAAATGTGTAAGGAGATTTTATTTTTACAATTTTCAAAGGAAAATAATTAAAAACTAATATAAGATCTTATCTAAAACACTATATATATTAAAAGACTTTCTTGATGAGAAAGAACATAATGTCTTGGATTACGATCCAAGTTAAAAGCCTGATCTTTTCACAGAGTTCTTTCAGGTTCATTCCTCCAGTGGAGTCTTCATTGTAGAATTGATTTTGGAGTCGCCAGGTGGATAATTTTAACTTTTGTGTGTCTGATCACTGTCCATCATCATAGATCAGATCTAAACCTGTAAAACAGTTCTGAAGAGATTGTTAGCTCCCCTAAAATCCAGATTTTGAGTTTTTTTATGATTATTTTGTTTTTTTTGAATTTTTTGAAATAAATTCTAATTACCCTTTAAGAGGCTTAAAAGTAAAAATTTGAATTTATCAAAGGTTTATTAAGGCTGAGGGTTTATTTCAACTGAGGATTGGTCCTTCTCTAGTGGACTCGCCACTATGTTACCACTCATATTTTCCTTAGCAGTTATTGGAAAGAAGGAAAGGATCCAACCAAGGTAACTACAAACCAACTTTTAAACTTGGGTGCTAGCCCACCTAAGTCCAGAGAGGGCTCTCTCTTTATGTTTTAGCTATGTTTGAAAGGATTTTAGGCTAGTATTAATGTTTGATGTGGTTGTTCTGTTTTAGAGTGGTGGAGTTCTGAAACAAATGGGCAAACTAGGCTTTTAGGCCATTGGGCTATGGAGTCAATCAAGGATAATTCACTGGATCAAGTTAAATTGCTCAGGTAGGATTTCAATAGGTAGGATAGCAGAATAAAAACAAACTTTTGGGCTTGAATGGATGATATTTCTTCTCAAAACTAGAGGGTAATAAATAATCCTCAAGTTAGGATTATAAAGAGGAAAGGAAGACAGGTCAACTGGCAGAAGGCATTTAAGAATCCTATACCAGGGACTTATTAGAGAAAACTACAGGGATAGAGGAGCAGTTAAGAATTCCTTTATCGAAATAGTTTAGAAGAAAACATATAAATGGTAGAATGTTGATATACTTTGACTATTTTACCATTTAGATTTGAGATGCATGAAACATTGAATCATATCGAAAACACATAAAATCACAAGGATATAATACTTATTTGCAATTATACTGCATGAGAATATGATGAAATGTCCTCAAATTTTATTCCTTTTCCAACAAAAATCCAAGTTTGATTACAAAAGCTCTATCAGCTTGATAGGATAGATTTACAAAGATGTTATAGAATCCACCCAAAATATTCCAAATGAAGAAGTATTTATACAAATTCTAAACTGAAATATCTTGAAAAAATATCAAGATTAGTTTACAAATATCTAAAACTATTTTACAATAATAGAACTTAAATAAAGAACATTCAAAACTAATGAACCTATTTGGCACTATGTTTATGGATTTATGGTGACAAAGAAGAGAAAGTCTAATTTGATAGCAACTCTTAGTTGATGATGAGGCATTGTAGTCACTAACTGCATCCTTCCTTTGTGCATTCTGCCCCATAAATTCTGCAAACTTAGGGTCCAATGATACGCTTGTATATCTTAATCTGAGATATATATGTAAAAGTGAAGGTGGTTAGTGTAGATAAGAATGTTTTTGAGATAAACCTCTCTCCATTTACCAAAATTCAGCTCCAACGGTTCACAATATTCTCTGCAAAACGATGTCAAAACAGGTCTTTGTACAAACTAAAAAATAGGTTGTGAAGACATGCACTTATCTCCATTTTGGTAATACCTGTGTAAAATGTGAGAGAGGGTTTTGTAGATTAGCCTTTTAGGAACAAACATCTCCTATCTTTTTTGAAAATACATCTTGGATTGGTCACAATAGTTTCTGCAAAACTATGACCTAAACAGGAAATATTTGAAGAATGTACCATTTCTGCTCTGATTTCATCTTTTAATCTTGAATTTATTTTAAATTTTTTTCACTTTTACTTTGGATAAATTTCATGGTTGCTGGTGAAAGTGTTTTCATATCTGTTTAACCCTTACTGCATCCATGTTTACTGTTTACTGTTTACTTTTACTACTCTGTTTTTTCATATGTCTTCACTTTGCTATGAATTTGTATGCTCTGTAACTGTCTTCCCTTCTGTTTATCTTCATGCTAGCTGATTTACTTGACTTGGTCTTTAATCTGATACTCTTTAACCCTGATACACTTTGACTATTCTTTACTGTGTCCTTTTACCTTCACTGTATATTTTATGTTTTTACTGTTTATTTCAACAGTAAATAATTTAATTCCATGTTTCATCTACTTGTCTTTTAACTATATGTTTTATTTTCCATCTCTGTTTCAATAGATTTGATAACAATCTTGGAGTAAAGAGGTCTTATGACTATTTATCTAAGGCTGTGGTCTTCTTATCGCCTGTAAAATAAAACAAACTGTTAGGAAAACGTTGGGTTGAAAGGGAGGGTCATTAATAGATTTATTGAGCTTTATAGCTCTATGGAGTGAGTCCAAAATGATTTCGAGAGGTAAACCATGCTTGATTTGGTTAGCAGAGGCTTCAGGTGGAGCATACAGGTTTCATAAGTTTACATAGTAGAATGGGCGAAGGGAAAGAAAACCTGGGTTCTTGGTGTTTGAATCTTTAACGGGCAAAATTTTAAAATATGGCACGAACTGAACAGTAGATGGTTTGTCACGTAGCAGGTGGGCGGTACGCAGTTTGTTTCACACAGCTTTTGAGAGGTTGGTGGTTTTGTGTTAGGTCCCTACAATACTCCTATATATAGAAATGAGGTTTTGTCATTTGAATCATCAAAGAATCATTCATTTGTGTAATGTAAAGGAGGTTGCCCCCTCGAAGAGGCTAAATTCTAAGGTGTTGATCTATCTTTTCTATGTTTTTGTGAGCTAGTTTCATAACATTTGGAATGAGAGCTTTGGATTCTAGGGTTTCGCTACTCCAAATATGTCATTGTGGCATTTTCGCTATAACATTTTTTTTGCGACATTTCAGAAGAAAAAAAACCCATTTGAGATGAAATTGCACTGAACCTCGAGTCCAAATTTTAGATCTTTTCGTGCTATATTTGTGAAGATATGGTCTGAGGAAGTTGTTATTTTTGCAGACTCTTGAATTAAATTCCAAACAGGTGACTTTGGGAAAATCGTCATAACTTTCCCTTTGAGCATCATATTGAAAGTTCGTAAGAAGGTACAGAAAGAGGACGGACTTTAGTTTCTTGTGTATATTTTTCAGAGCCAAAGGTCAAAGCAGGGACACATGGAACGTCATACAAGTTCGCTCTACTGAACTAGTCTATAATCAGGTCACTATGGGAGATTTTGCATAACTCTTCTTTGGAGAATCCAATTTGGATCAGATTAGTGGCATTGGAAAGAGGACATAGAGGGCTAATAATGTCGCAATTTCAGAACTGGATGATCATAAATTACAGAGATACATCAGAGGCAATATTGAACTCCTACAAAGTGAAAAAAGTTGTGTGGATTTTTTTAAATTTTTGCTTAAACTTGGTTTGAAAAATTATTTTGAAGGAATTCAAAGGGAATAGTAGAGCATTATTATCAGTAACTGATGCCCCAAGGAAAGAAAATTCAAACACCTAGTAAGAAACCTGAGAGCTCTAGCATGACTCATGAATAAAAGGAAGAAATGCTACATGATATATCAAAATTACAAGACCAAGTGCAACGAATGTCACTCTCACAAACGCTAACAGAAGCTAAGATAAATGGTGTGGAATCTAAGATAAAGGGTGTGGTAGCTAAGATGAATGGCATGGAAGCTAAGATGAATTATCTAAAGATAGATTTGAAGACAGATTTGACAAATTTTCTACAAGAAATACTTACTAAT
>APFE031054735.1:0-13571 GCA_000404065.3 Pinus taeda
AAACATAGCTAGAATCCTGGGTTTTCCTATCGCCAATCTCCCCTCCAAATACTTAGGTTCACCATTGATTGACTCTACTATAAAGCATGCACCCTGGCACCTTCTCCTAGAAAAACTTGAAAGCCACTTATCTTCATGGACTTATAGAGCCCTCAACATGGCAAGCCGGCTCGTTCTTGTCAAAGCGGTACTACAAATTATGCCTCTGTACCTTTTCTCTGTTCTCACAGTGTCGAAGTGGGTGCTCAAAAATATCAAGAACATACAACGCAACTTTCTATGGGGATCCTCAGGGAAAAATTGCAAATGGGTCCTAGTGAAATGGTTGACAGTTTGCACACCAAAAAAGAAGGGAGGCCTTGGATTACGGGATCCTTAGCATAGTAATGCAATGATGGGGGCAAGACTATGGTGGCAATGGTTATCATTCCCACACACACCATGGGCCAAATTTTGGGTTGCAAAATATGGAAATAATCAACCACCGGAAGAGCTTATCAGGCTCACAAATAATGATGCAGGCTCTCTAATTTGGAATGCAGCAAAACAGTACAGGGCAATGATACAACAACACAGTTTTTAGGAGATTAGAGACGGAGGCACTGCCCGATTTTGGGTTGACTCATGGCAACAGCGACCCAAATTATTAGAAGCCAGCCATCCCCAAAATCCTAAGGAACATGCTATTCGTCATAATGAAAAAGTCTCTCAGCACTGGACTCAACATATCAATCAGGGATACAGGCAATGGAAAAAGGCAGAACATATCATTTATCATGAAATAGAGAACTTCTACAAAGAAATGAACACAGAACTCAACAATAGGAAAATCAGATATTCAGACAAAAAAGACATTTTAAGATGGGGATACACCCCACGGGGGGAATTTTCTCAACTAAGGAGGCATATAGGTTGATGATTCACACACAGGAACCCATGGACCCAATCTGGGAATGTATATGGACCCCTAGAATATGGCCCAAAGTATCTACTTTCATATGGTTGCTTTGTCATCAAAGAATCCTCACATGGGATAATCTCATTCAAAGAGGGTTCCACGGACCCTCATATTGCCCCAATTGTAATTAGCAAAGTGAAACAATTTAGCACCTCATGGACTCATGCAACTTGGCCAACAAATTATGGGAAAAACTCAGTGTCAGGTGTCAAAGAACCTATAGAATTTCAGGGGACATTATCAGCACCATCCATAAATGGGCCTCTTCTCCCTACAACAGCAAGCTACTAAATTCTCTATGGAAAATCCTTCCGGGTCTGCTTCTTTGGACAATCTGGAAGGAAAGAAATAAGTGAATCTTTAAGAATCAATGCACTCGCCTAGACATAATTTGGAGCAATCTATGCCAGAATATTTTAAGAAACCTTGGCTCTCCAGAAATGGTAGGCAGATGATCTTCCCACTCAGGTACAGGAACGAAATATTTAGGATAATTGGAATATCCGGATTCCTCCAGTTCAGGATGATCTCAACATCTCTACCACCACTTCTAGGCCTTCCACTCAATGGAATCCACCCTTAATAGGCATGATGCAATTAAACTTTGATGGTGCCTCAAAAGGCAACCTGGGCAAAGTAGGCTATGGTGGCATATTCAGGAATCATGAAGGTAACCCTCTTTTAATTTATTATGGATCAATTGGCTGGGACACGAATAACTCAGCAGAACTGGAAGGTCTATGGCAGGGACTTTGTTTGGCTCATCAACACAATTTTCAGCCTGATATAATCGAAGGGGATTCCCAAATCCTCATCAACATGGCTAATCAAATTCAACTGGGGACCCTGGCTTCTAAAGTGGCTACTAGTTGGAGACTGGCAGCTCGTTTAGAACTCATTGAGCAATGGTTAAAAAATAGAGGAGCTATCACCTTCAATCATGTGAAGAGGGAGGGAAGCAAGGTTGCTGATCTTTTGGCAAATACAGGGGTACATAACGATCAAGTACTTAGATCAGGATCCCTCACCATCCTTAATGATAGCACTCAATTACAGGAATGCACTGCCCAAGTGCACAAAGAAGCAAACCTCTCAGATGCGGGTGATTAGTGGTGATGGTACAACACTGATCATCCGGGAGAGAAAGTGGTATGGCCACATGGCCACCCGCACTGCTACTGAGACGCCCACTGCCAGAATTTATGGCATTTCAATGAAGCCTGAAAACCAAAAAACATTAATGGAGGGAGAGAGCCGAGGCCACCTACTTCTAGTTCTAGTCCTTAAGGTGGAGAATGCTCTGTGTCCCCCCCTGCTCTGTCTCCTCTTGCCTGCATTTGCCTTCTCGCATTGGCATAACCAAGATCTAGAACAACCACGGGGAGAAGATGTCAACTTCTCTACTGCATTGAGATAATTAACGGTGCTCATTTCTTTCACAACCCGCTTTGCTGTTATAGAATTGTTGTTCGGCCCTCAATTTCACCTCAGGCAATCGTATTCCTCACTCCCCTACCTCCACAAGCCACTCCATCCCTTCTCTAGCTCCTCCAAGCACCCAGTGCACCGATATTCACCAAGCCAATATGCCCCACTTGAGGCACAGAATGAGAAGTTGCAGGGGAAGCAGTTGAGGGAGAGCAATTTGCCCTCCCTCACTTTCCTCGTCTGAATCGACTTAGACGAAATCCTCCTTGCCTTCGACTGTGGCTCACAGTAGGGGTCGCTATCCCATCACCCGCCGTGGAAGAGGACAGGCCCAGAGGGCTGGCCATCAAAATAATGTGGAGACTCAACACCCACAAGCTGACTATGAGCCTACGTTGAATCCCTCTCACTCCACCCAATTCCAATTCAGATGCACCATGGACTGCCCTTGTACAATCGCCACTATCTCTATCACCTTTAGGGAGGAACCTCAACACAATACTGTCCCATCTAGCATCATTTCAGATAGGACGGGTGATAGCAGGCAGAATAGCTCACAGGGTGTTCCTCGGAATAGGATGGACACTGCTTGCTCTAACTTGGAAGCCCTAAATAGAACGAGTAACACCCTAGGTGGAAATCAGAAGGTGGCAGATGGGACGAATGCTCCAGATGGCAAAGAGCAGTGGGATGCCACGACCAGTGGACAATAGCAAGCCAACAATGACCCTTATGCTTACGGGTGTCTCATCATGGAGGAGCCCCTGCCACCTGCTGACACCTAGCGGACTACGGTTCTTTTTCCAGGTTCTTAGACACCAGGTCACCCTATCTGGGGTCTTCATTGTTATTTAAGTTGTATTTGCAGTTACATGGAGTCTTTTTGGTTTTTTCTTGTTTTGCTGAAAAAACTCTCAAACATGGAAATTATAAGCTGGGTCCCTTGTGTGGGCAACTCACTTTTTTGGACTGGTTTCCCCTTAAGGGCAGTCGCCTTTTTAGTTAGTGTTTGCGAATACTTGGTAAATTCTTTGAGATAGGATCTGAAGAGGCTGGTGCCTCCATGTAACATTATTTTTGTATCTTTAATAGAATTAGTCTTATTTAGAAAAAAAAAAAAAGTATTTTGAGATAAATTCAATGAGCATACCACTTACAAATTTGTGAAATGAAATCAATGTGATTTACGATTTTGAAATAAAAACATATTCATACCATATTCAAGAAACCTCTATCCATTTGAAGCTAGAGAGTCCAACTTAGCATAAAACCTTAACTTTCACCACTCGCTACTTTATTAATAGGAGCATAGAATAAAACGTCTTCCATATCCCATTGTTGTGCCAATAACATTAACTATCAAATTGAAGTGTTTGCTAGAATATAAGAAGCCCTATTACAAGAAGACAAATATCTACATGGTCAACCAGAGTCCTTTGAAGAAACAAAGGGTTGAAAGGGTAGGGAAATCTCTCAGACATGTCTCCAACAATGTATGGGGATATAAAATTTATAGATGATATAATTATAATATATCTAAAAAAAGTTCTAAATTGTTAAAAATTATAATATGTCATAGTTATGTAACATAATTTTTCATGTCATTCAACATGATTTTTAGATCAAAATTGTATACTTAAAGATTCATGCATTGTATATAGTTCACCATCAAGTTCCATTAATGGTTCACTAATCTCATCGTAAAAAATAAAAAAAATCATATTAAGATTGAATTTAACTTTTAATTTTTATTGATTATAAAAAATTATATATTAATTGAAATTTAAATGGATCAAATATATTTAAAAGAATAGAATTGTTATTGATGTTTCATCAATTTGATTTACATGGAAATTTAAAAAATCACATATAAATGGGAATTCAACATTTAAACTATTGTTAATGACATAAACAAATTAGTTATGGTTGAATCTAAAATATTAATCCATTAATTTCCGCTCTAAAGATAATACAACTAGTTTCATATCACCTTTGGTGAGAGAGGTTCTTATTTTGTAGATATGAATATTAACATCATGGATAATAGTAATAAATCACATTAAGATATATTCTTTTCATTTGGTTAATAAAGTATTGTTAAAGAATTTAATTTTCACATTAATAATAATCATAAATAGATTGTAAATATGAACAAAAGTTTGGTCAAATAATTAAAAATAATACCAAAAGTGTAATTAAAATCCAATATAATTCATAAAATTAATTCACTGAGCTAAAAAAATGTGTTTATAAGTTATAGATGATTGTTATTTTTTAATTATATCTTTTCATTTATAGACAAATAAATAATGGAAATAATTTGAGACAATTAAAAACATTGTCATTATGAATGGTTAATAAAATAAACCAATGTACAGTTGCAATCCACATAATATTATGTCACAAAAGCATGTACTTTTTTATTTTGATAATAATGATATATAAATATAAATACTAATAGAAGTTTACTTCAACGATTATAACTTTAAAAAAAAAACAAGTGTCATTGTATGCACAATGGAAATATTGAAATCTTCTCATATTGCAGTTTTCACAAACTAAAATGAAGAACTATGGGCATTTGATGCATGTGTACCACTCCTTGTTGGATTTGTATTGCTAAGAAAATTAGATATGCTTTGCCTTAATCTCCTAGAAGCAACCACATTTGCCCCCAAATCATTTCTAAGGTTCTCCAATACCATTACCACATCTCTCATCGTTGGTCGTTCATTGGGTGAATCTTTCGAACAAACCAAACCAACATGTATAAGAGAAGATATGCAATTGAATACATTGTTTTCTTCAAATTCATCTCCATCCACCTCCCTAAGAAGGTTGTGATCAATTACCTCCTTTACTCTGCTTGGAAAGGCCATATTTACCCATGTGTGCAAGTTCAGGTCTCTAGAAAACATATCATTAATAGGTTGTTTCCTAGTAATCATTTCCAATAGCAAAATACCATAGCTATAAATATCTCCTTTGGTAGACACTGGCTCATTGAATCCATACTCTGCATTCATGATAACATTCATCAAATTTTACTCTATTTCCCCAAACAAAAATGCGGATGAGACTTTTAGAAATGGCAAGTAAACATTCAACATTCTAAATGTCATACCTGGTACAATATAGCCCATAGATCCTTTCAGAGAAAGTGATGAAGTAAGTAACTTGGTGCAGGTTTCATCAATTAATCTCGCAATACCAAAATCAGTTACATTCCCCAACATGTCTTCATCAATAAGCACATTATTGGGTTTTAAATCATAATGAACTACTTGCACAAAAGAATGATGATGGAGATATTCAATGGCATGGGCCACATCTATTGCAATTTCCAATCATGTCTTTAGTCCCATTTCACATGCATCTTCACCATTGTTGTCATTTGTACTAGGATACAAATGCTTCCCCAGGCTTCCATTAGACATAAATTCGAACATTAAACCTTTGAAATCAATGTTGCAACATGAGGTTATGATTTTCACCATATTTTGATGTTGAACCTTTTGCAAGATGCTACATTCTACTTTAAAACGCTTTTCAACCTTGTCCTTTAGCAACTAGAAAGCTTTTATAGCAACAAGTGTACCATCACTCAAAATTCCTTTATAAATTGAACGAAAATTCCCTGTTCCCAACAAGTTGGCCTCGACAAATTCATTAGATGCTATATGAAGCTCTTGATATGAGATCCTTTTGTCTCCAACCTTCAAATGCTTTGTGAGGAAATCAAATTTTTGCATACGCGGTATTGTCTTTCGCCAAAGGAATCCCAAAAAAACAACAAATTAAAAGTAGCACTCCACTCACTCGTCAATATCAACTTTTCACAAGTGAAAAATGATGCTAGGTGGTTCGGTTGAAACAGCAACAAATGCAAAAATATATTTCAAAAATAGCACTACTATAAAAGTAGTTTTAACCGTGGTGATCTTAGCAACAATGGGTGGAAAAATGGAAGTGCTAAAAACTAAGAATCTATAAAATAGCATCGAGATAACCTTTCCTATTTATTAGCCCCCTATACGAAATAAGGTGAAGTAAAATTCGAATTTGATTTAGCAGCAATTTTGTAAATTAATTAATAACTTCACTTGAGGTTAGATAGTTAGGACAAACGTGAAAGTCCTATGTGGGGACTGCAACAGTTTCTCCATTAATTGAGGAATTTATCCATCAGTTAAAGAGATAAGAGTGAGTTGTAATATTGAGTTGTAATTAGTTGACTTAGTTAACTTAGTCAAGTCCAGTTAGATTAATTCAAACAGTTTGTTGAATTAATGTAAGTTCAATTAGTTAATGCTTGCATGCATGTAGCTACTGCACTTCAGATATCTGAGTATTCTCTCATAAATAACTCATGCATGTCAGTTCAGACAAAGACCCAGTTGAGATCAGATGGAGGGGCATTGTACTACTAGTTGCTAGAATATTCCATTGTGAATATTCCTTGCATGCAGAAAGAATTCTTTCCTTGAGGATTGCGCATTTAGATCAGAGGTTACAGTGAGTGTGATGAGACCAATTCACACATGTGACATCATTGGACCCCAAGAAAAATTGCGCAAGAAAATAGGAGGCTTGGAGGGCTTGAGGAGGACATACACTATGTTTATTCAGTCTGTGAGCTGTATTGTTTGATTGCAGAGAGAGCAGGATAGCTTGAGAGCTAATTCTTTTTGTAACTTGAACAAGATTTCCACTTGTATGATAATACAGAGTTGGGCTTTTAGGCTGAGGCTTTCCTCGTGATATTTCTTTCGTGTTATGTGTGATTGCTTTCTCACTCTCAATTATATGTGTTCTCTTGATCTTGGTCAATTCGATTAAGCTTCCGCAAAGTGCTGTAGAAGTAGATCCTGTATTGTGTTTTAGTATATTGCATAATCTATTGATCTACAGTGGGAATTTCTACAATTTGACATGTAGGCAGTTGAAATACTTGCGGTCCACAAAGGCCACGATTTCCAATTAAGGACATGACAATTTTTCTATTTGCAAAAAACGATCCTTCTAGAATTTCCCCTATGAAAATGTTGAAAGGCAAATTCAAGCTTTGAAACATTTTTAGATTCTTGAGTGTGACCACTGGTATTATACTTGATAAGTTGTTCAGAGAAAGGTCTAGACTTGCAAGGCTTTGTAAATTTCCAAGTGACTCTGGAATAGACCCTTGGAAGGAATTGTGAGATAAGTTCAATAATTGTAGCTCATTGCAACTTCCAAGTGTACGGGGGATTGCCCCAGTCAATTGATTGAAAGAAATGTCTGTAGCTTGAACCATTGCAATTTTACCAATATATGTGGGCAAGGAACCTTCTAATACATTCCATGACAAATTCAAATAGAACTGTAGATTAGAAATTTTCCCAATTTCATGTGGTATACTTCCAAAGAACCTATTGTGAGATAGGTCAAGCAATTCCAAATTTATACAATCTCCTAAGCTGGAAGGTATGGTCCCTGATAACTTATCGTGAAGAAGATGGAGTCTTCTTAGTTGTTTAAGGAATGAAAGGGAATTTGGAATCTTTCCAGAGAGACTATTTCCACTAAGGTCCAAGAGACCAAGGTGTTCTAAGCTTTGAAAATTGTCAGGTACGTTTCCTTGTAAATTATTGTTACTTAAATACAATATTTCTATTTTTACAAGTTTTCCTAATGGTGGAAGATCACCATTTAAAAATTTTTCACTTAAATTTAAGAAGGTTAGGATACTAATATTACCTATATGTGGAGATATGTTCCTTGTATTTTATTATTTGATAACCCTAATATAGATAAATTAGTAGAAAGTCTACCTATAGTAGGTGGAAAAATACCACTTAATTTATTATTGTGCAACCATAAATTTGTTAAGTAGGAACAATTAGTAAGAGCAGTGAGAAAAGGCATATTTATAGCATTGCCACTATATAGTTGATTGTTATTCAAAAGTAATAATTCGAGAAAATATAACTTAGGCAACTCTATTGGCACGATCCCACTCGTCTCGTTATAACTTAAGCCGAGTAATACCATGTTAGAGAACTTTCCAATAAACTTTGGAATATCTCCACTAAGTTGATTTCCTGTTAAATCGAAAAATTGCAAGTTTAATATATTTCACAAAGATGTGGGAATGCGACTTGACAAATCATTTAGGGAAAGATAAAGTTCTTGCAAACGGGTGAGGCGACCCAAGGAAGAGGGAATGGTACCTGTCAGCTCGATGTCTCCCAAGTTAAGGCATTGCAATTGCGGGAGGGAACCCAACTCCCTCAGGATATTTCTAGTTAGATGGTTGTTGGTAAGAAACATAATAGTCAAACTTTGGCAGCTGAAGAGTTGACTCAGAATGGAACCGGTGAGACTATTGCAATTTTTGGAGGGAACTCAACTCGCTCGGATATTTTCCTCTAAGTCACTATGGTCCAACAAGAGGTGTCTCAAACAAAAGAGGCATCCTAATTTAGACGAGATATGACCAGTGAGCTTATTGCCTCTGAGATAGAGCATGCAGAGAAACGACAAATTGCCGAGCATTGGAGAAATGGAACCGCTCAGATCCATTAGAGTGAGGTTGAGGGAGGCCACTTTGTATGGATGGCGGTGGTTGCAGGTAACACTGGTCCAGTTGCAGAAGGGGTTGGCGGGAGTCCAATCTGCGAGGGAATGATGTGGATCACTGGAAATGAGGTTCCTGAATGCCACCAGGGATTGGTTATCATTGTGGAAAGAAAAGACAAGGAGGAGAAAGAGCATATGAAAAGAAAAAGAAAGAGAGGGCATGGTGGTTGAAATCACAACCTCTGGCAAATTGGAACAGAGGAGAGGAGGGGAGGGGAGAGGAGAAATGTAGTGGGTGTCTGTATGGGTGGAGAAATGAGTATTTATAAATGGAAAAAAAGAGACGTGTTTCAGTGACGTGAAGAAGACAAGGCATCAATCATGAGGTCATTCCTCCTCTGCCAAACAAAAAATATTATTTAATCTCTCAACTGTCACTTGTTAAAGAAGTCTTTCAAAAAGTCTTCCACTGCTGAGAAAAGTGGCTTCCGATGTTCTCGTTAAAACATATATAATTATAAAGTTTGGTGTGAATGGTTTCCCATTCAACTTGATCATATAAAATGAAGCATTTTATATGATTTTATTTTGTGAAGTAATGACAATTATACAATAAACTTTTCATTTTAATGAATATAATTAAATTACTAAAAATAAGAAATTAATAAAGTTAAAAGATAATTTGAGTGTAATGTTTTCTGATTGTCTTATATATATAGATTTCATTCTTAATTCTAATTAAAGCTTAAAGACTTTTTGTCATTATTGTCTGCACTCAAATATCAAAGATTTGGAAAATGACAATTTGTGAAGTTAAAATTGGCAATGTGATTCCTGTGATTATTGTGTTATCATTATTCAACATTGTTTTTAATTTAATTTGGATATATTTAAAGTAAGTGGTAGGCACTAAAAATCTCACTTTGCATCATAGAGATTGTGGTTATGTGTCCAACCAAGTTGGTCACGAAGTCCAATTTCACTCATTCACACCAATTGAGTTAGCGTCCATCTCATTTCAATGCACAAATGCCACCATGAACAAGTTCCTAATTGAAGAATCTTTTCATTGTAGCGTTTTTTCATCCAAATATGATGCACCATAAAAATATTAATGGTAGCATTTTATCTAGAAGTGAGATTCAATTTCAATTAGTAACGTCAAATGAGCTAGAAACCACTTTTTGTTGAAGAACCTTTCTGATACTTTCTAACTTATGCATGTTTACATTTTCTGGAGAGCATATCTTTTGGATAATACATTAGCTTTCAAGCACCAAGATAGTAGTTACGTTGCACCCAACAAGTTATTGTATAAGTAACATGAGTAATTAATTGTTCTCAGATGTAGTATTAGGTTATTTTCTCATGCAAACAAGCATGATTATCTTATTGAGTATTGTAGTATTAGGTTAGTTTCTCATGCAACAAAGCATGCTTATCTTACTGAGTATTGAAGCATTTTATGTTTTTCACTTGAACATATTGAACAATTTGATATTTCTTTCTTGAGAGCATTGATATTAATAAAAGAGCTCCCATATGCATTGACGATTCAAGCATCAAGATAATAATTACTTTGCACCCAATAAACGATTGTATAAGTAACATGAGTAATTAATTTTTCTTGTATGTAGTATTATGTTCTTTTCTTATGCAAAAAAGCATGATTACCTTATTGAGTATTGAAGCATTTTATAGTTTTCGATTGAACATATTGAACAATTTTATATTTCTTTATTGAAGGTGTTGATATTAGTAAAAGAGCTCTGGTATGCATTGAGGATTCAACATTGAATTATATTATTTAAGTTTAGAAATTTTGGTGATAAAATTATAACTACCCAAGAAATTAAATCTAAATCAAGAGACACAATTCTACTCTACTGCTCTGTGAAAAGTAATTCATAATTTAGAACGACATGCGCAAACATGCATCATCAAATACACAAGTACACAGATGTTTATAGGGGAAATCAATTGCTAAAAACCCCTTAATCCCATTTTGCATTAATCAAGTGAATTGAGAAACAATTACAATTTTGATCTCTTGCTCAGAGGACAAACTGCAAGAGTAAATTTGTTCTAACTCTCCCTGCACTCATGTTGCCTACACTTGTGTTGCCTGCACTCATTCTGCCTACACTCTCTCTGCCTACAATCATACTACCCGCACTCACTCCTATTTCCTTGCGCAATTCTTGAGGATTGATCACCTGACCAATACTCTAAACTATACACTCAATCTAGTATATAATTAATTGTACATTGCCTTGGAATCTACACCATAGTTGAGCAATTCTAATTCCTTTCATGCATGAGCTAATTTTTGGTTGATTGATCAGTTAATTGGATGATCTCTAAGTTACACTATCATCCCACTGCACAACTGATCTCCAACTGGCTCTAATAACTGTTAGAACTAGTTTAACTGAGTATAACTAAAAATAATTGGACTAGATTGCTATAATTTAGAAATCAACACATCCAAACTAAAATCCAAGCCCACCAACTCAAATTTAGTGTTCTAACTGAGTGACAAGAGCCATGTCACCTCAGTTAACTTCCTCCAAGTTGTCTGCTGATGTGGAAATTAAAATTTTCTCAATTTGACTAAGGCTAAAGTCAAATTGAGCCTTTCTTGCTACACTTCTCAACACTCCCTCTTAGTAAGAAATGGATTTTCCACCACCCCTATCCAACACCTGTGGAATGTATTGTAGCACTACCTATTAATTTTGTTGTTGCTACTGCAACAAATGTAACTATTGAAGCATAAAAAAAACATTAAATCAACAGTGTCTCTGCAACTGTCTACTGGAAATATTGTGTTGATGTTGACACTACTATTGAACCTCCTACTCTGTTGTCAATATTTATCTACACTCCTCAGTATCTAACCAACATTGATCCTCCTCTGACTGAATAATGTGGGCCCTTGTAGTAAAGTAATGATCTATGAGGAGAACACCTCAATGGACCTTGCCCAAATTTATGCAACTCTAGGACTAAGGATCTACATCGCCCCAACTCACTCCTGGAGGTATAGTTGCATGCATGGTGAAATATGATCTACTCATACTGTTATTGTTGTTTCTCTATTTCTTCTTCTGCGCTACAGCTGCAACTACTGAAATAATGAGTCTGATCTCCCCATATCCCGAAGTACTAGCTTCTATATGGATGCTCCCTCTGAAACTAGACTCCCTCCGAGTCTCGATTTCCCTGTGGGAAATTATTTGCTCCTCAATATTCCAATATCAATTGTGACATGTCCTTTTCGTGTCACTAAACATTAGCTCATTGATCTTCCCACTAGTAGCCTTCTAGCTCCATTAAGAAGTCTGCATAGAGGATCTTCTGGATCTGTCCTAAACTAGGGCTCCATAACTCTATCTCGTAATAGATCATTAGTTCTTCAATGATTCTCTGTACATGAGGACTTCAAGAAATAGTTCTAACGTGATTACAAGTTCTGATACCATGTAGAAATTATGGTGATAGAATTGTAATTGCTCAAGAAATTAAACCTAAATCAATATACACAATTCTACTCTACTTCTTTGTGGAAAGTAATTCACAATTTAGAACAACATGCATCATCAAATACATAGGTACACAGATGTTTCTAGGGGAAATAAATTTCCAAAAAACCCTTAAGACCATTTTGCATTAATCAAGTGAATTGAGAAACAATTACAATTGTGATCTCTCGCTCAAAGGGCAAACTGCAAGAGTAAATTTGTTCTCACTCTATGTGCACTCATGCTGCATGCACTCATGCTACCTTCACTCACTCTTCATGCACTCGCTCCTATTTCCTTGCACAATTCCTGAGGATTTATCACCTGACCAATAATCTAAATTGTACATCCAATCTAGTATATAATTAATTGTACAATGCCTCGGAATCTACACCATAACTGAGAAATTTGAATTCCTTACATGCATGAGCTATTTTTTGGTTGATTGATCAGTTAACTAGATGATATTTGAGTTAGACTATTTTCCCACTACACAATTGATCTCCAACTGGCTCTAATAACAGTTAGAACTACTTTAACTGAGTACAACTAAAAATAACTGGACTAGATTGCTATAATTTAGTAATCAACACATGCAAACTGAACTGCAAGCCCACTAACTCAAATTTAGTTTTCTAACCGAGTGACAAGACCCATTTCACCTCAGTTCACTTCCTCCAATTTGTCTTATGATGTGGAAATTCAAATTTTCTCAATTTGACTAAGGCTAAAGTCAAACTGAGCCTTTCTTGCTACACTTCTCAACACTCCCTCTTAGTAAGCAAGGGATTTTCCACCACCCCTATCCAACACCTATGGCATGTACTGTAGCATTACCTCTCATTTTTTTTGTTGCTACTGCAACAACTAAAAATGATAAGCATCCAGAAAAAAAAAACTAAATCAACTATGTCTCTACAACTGTCTATTGGGAAAATTGTGTTGTTGCTTACTCTACTACTGAGCCTACTGCTTTGTTGTCAACACTGTTGGGTCCCTATAATACTAGTGATTACCCCATTACTATTGTAGTTTTACCCCTTATTAATATTGTTGTGCCCCTATTGCCCCCATATTGTTATTATTGTGCCCCATAGAATCCC
>APFE031054741.1:0-21156 GCA_000404065.3 Pinus taeda
AATGAGAATGGAACCATAACAGTAGTCATCTATTAATGAATAATAGGCAGAGAAAGATACAACCAAGGTTCTGACGTTGAACCTATTCTCTGGCTGGGCGAACAGTTATGTATGCCTTGCAATAGACCTTCTCTCTCTCAGGATTCCGGCAGCATAACCTCCCTATGCTCCAAGACTCTTACTATCACTCTAGCATTCCTCCAGAACTCCCAGAACTTTTGAACTTCAAAAACTAGCTTGTCTAATGCGTGAGGACAGACTTTTATAAATGGAGAAGGGAGGAAGATTCAATGCACCAGGACGCCCATTGTGGATCAACATTATCTTCGAAAAGCTACTGAGGATAGATGTCAAGGATAGATTATGACTCTCGACCTCTATCAGATGGATTTTTCCCTCAAAAGACTTCATGATCTGAAAGGAAAAAACATATGGGTGCGCGTTTGCCAAAAATCATTACCAAACTTAGTTCGCGAGTGTTGTTCTAGGACAGAGCGCCAATGGGCGCACCCCTTTTTGAGGATCTCAGTGATTGGCGCGGATAAGACACTGTGTACCTGCGACAATGGAAAAAGGGCACTTTTCAGGGATAATTTGCAGAAGGTGTCTTCAGGGAACATGAAGTACATACTCAGGGGAACATAATGCAAGTGTTTTTAGGCTATTTCACTGCTCACAGGTCCCAGAATGTCTCCTCTAATGTACGAAAACAGGGGTAACAGGGACGGTGACCAACGGTGACAAATTACTGTGTAACAAGGCTGCCTACAGGCAGAGTGCTGTTACAGTTAACTTTTGAATGCCTTCCTCAACTCCAAATTGAGCTCATGATAGCTCATTGGAAATTTCTTTATGTATATTTATCGTTGGAGCATCAAGCAAGTCATTTGGCCAACCGAGCTAGGAGAAAACTTGATTTTCCCGAGGTCGCTCCAGAGGTGCATCAATTCTCCCAAGGCAATTGTATTTTTGACATTTCTTCAGAACCATAACACCCGTGTAAAAATTGAAGGAGGTTTTTCTTTCTTGGTCTGTTGTGGACAAAAACCTCTCTCTGTTTTCCCAAATTCATCTTTGATTGCTCAGAAACATAATTTGAATGAAACATATCCCGATGTGTGGGACAAGGGATTTGTCGAAATGAAGCAAAATGAAGGGGATAGGGAGCTTCTAAATTCTTGAGGAAATTTTGGGAAGTATGGAGGGATGTTAGGAAGTAGGGGAAAGTGGAATCTCAAAAATTGAGAGAGGGGAAGGGGTCCAAAAAGGCAAAACACAGGCCCAACCATAGAAAATTGCCTGGTTGTAGCAAGAAACTAGGGTTTATGTGAAAATGAGGAATTTGGGGGATCTCAGTGATGGGAAGTGTCTGATAAGGTATTTTAGGGATAGGGGAAGGTGTATGAACATCAGGATACAAGTTTTCCGATGATTTGACCATCCAAGAGAAATTAGCTTCAAAACCCTAGGAGAGGGAAATGAACCTTGCCTAGGCACGACTAAAACATGAACAAGGTGTGAAATGACCCAATGGAACTTGACATGATGATGAAAACCCTTTAAATGATGGTAGACTCAGCTGAATAGTTACATAGAGTGTTATTTGGACAACTTTGACAAGGGTAAAATCAAACCCCGGACCTAATGCCTAGTGACCAAATTTTACTTGAAGACTCACTGAAATGATAAAATTTGACCTTGACACCTTAACATCACTTGTGTAAGAGCATGTTTGATCACTGGAAGAAGGCTGCAAAGACTGACTCTAACAGAGTAGATACTTGTTCTCAGCTCTATAGAAAATAGCTTTTCTGTCATACAAGTAAGGACTTCCTAAAGCAATTCCACATATATCCAAAGGAATTATGTCTAACTCAACCTCATCTACAAATGTTGACCCAAAAGAAAACTTGAGTTTGCATTGTCTAGTCACTTGTAGTTGGGCTTTATCACTTAACCATCCTACTGGGTATGGTTTCTTGTGAGGTGTAGTCAGTAATCCAAACTTCTTTACAATTGCTTCAGAAATTAAATTTACTTGTGAGCCACTATCAAACAAAGTATCAACCTTTTGATGTTTGGAAATAACTTGAATATGGAAAATCTCATGTCTTTTTCTCTCATTTTCTTCATCAATAGTAGATTGTGTAGAATTACTAGTAGATGCTTCAGAATTCTTACCTTTTATACCTATGGTTGCAATGGTTGTTTCATCTTCTGAGTCTGACCCCATATTTCTGAATAGCTGCAGCAGTCTTCTTCTTCTTGCCCTCGAACTTCTTAGGTCTCAACTCCGGATGTAGAATCCAATAGTGCTCATCTTCATGCCCATCCTTCTTACATTGAGTGCATGAAGGCTTGATTTTCTATGCAGTGTTGGCCTTCCTTGCTTTCCATTTCTATTTTCTTTTCTCTTTATTCTTATTGGTAGTGGGTTGGGATGATTCCCCAAGATCTGGGTTTCCATTTTTTCCTCTAGCTTCTAGATGCGTAGCTTGAACAGATACCTCATCTATGCTAGTGGGATTAAACATGAGGATAGTGTGCCTCATGTAGCTGTGTAGACCACTGATGTAATTCAACAGAGCCTCCAGTGAGTCTAATGAGATTCCTAGAATCAAAGCTCTCTTCCTAAATTCTTGGCTGTAACCTTGTACACTTTTCCCTTTCAATTGTCGAAGAGTTTGACAGCTCATCATGGCTTGCTGCATGTAGGCCAATGGATAGAACTGCTTTTTGATTACATAAAAAAATTCACTCCAGACAGAAAGAGTCTTACCATGTCTCTTCATGTCAGCTTGGGTCCTGCTTTCCCACCAAGCCAAGGCAGTCCCTCCAAGGCGTAGGCCGGCCAACTGAATCTTGCTCTTGTCTGAATCAATACTCTGCACTCTGCAGTAAACATCAATTTGTCTATTCCAATTGTCCAACTTTTCTGCATTCAACTCTCCATCATATATTGGTAAATAAAATTTAACATCTAGTTTAATCAAAGATGCCTTCTTTTTATGTTCAGGGTTATTAGGAGGTGTGAGAAAGCTTTCTTCTTTCCCATTGCCTTTTGAGTGGTCATGGAGGAGAGACTCTTCTTCTCCTTTATCTTGTTTGGAGCCTGATGAATCTTCATCTTTATGTTTTCTAAAGTCCTTATACATTTCCTCTACCATGGACCTTATGGCTAGGAAACTATCTATAAATTGAGGGTCTGGCCCCATAGAACCTTCCTCCGACATTGCCTTCTGAGGATAGTCTCTCCCAATTTTAGGATTAGTTTCGACCAACTCTCCTTCTCCTAATTTGAGCTTTGATCTAGTTAGCATTCAATAGCTAAATCCAGCACAAGCTTTTCTAACCTTAACAACCTATAGCTCTGATACCACTTGATCTGAAAATCATTTATATATGATCTCAATTAATTAATGTAGGTATTACAGACTCATGCGTTGGGATATGCCTATGTTATTTTAAGCAAAGTATTGATAATATTGCAAAATAGACAAGCATTGGAAAACAAGAAGAGAAACACAGCAAGTAAATTCAACAAAAAAACACAACAATTTAATAAGGCATTCACCCAATCTTCCTGGACTATGTCTCCTGGTCCAGCTTTTAGTGGTGGCCTTTTTTATTGTGTCTTTAAGCAGAGCTTTTTACAATGAGGATCTCAATTTGAGTCTCCTATAACAGATGATGCTTAGTAGGGTGGTACTCAGATTCCCCAAGCCACTAGAGTACATAGACTCCCCCTTACCAAGTCTCGACCTCAATTGGTCTTAATGGGATGAGTCCAATCTGGTACTCAATTCCCGACCGATATCCTCACAAGGATTGATTGAACCTCGCAAGCCTTCTTGGTTTTGTCTCCTCGATGCTGCCTTAGCTCTGCAAGTCAGCTCAACTTCTCTGTTCTCTGCTTCTTGCTTCACTCTCTATTCTGTCTCTCCCTGTTCTTTGTCTGTTCGTGGCTTAAAGCCAATCCGTCCCTTGACTGTTCGCTTCCTCTTCTGGCTCTTCAAATCGCCTCCCTCTATCCGCGGGAATTCCCTACTTCTGTTTCATCATCATTATGTAACATTTCACAGAGAGGTGGCCACTTGTCTCCCTATGAACTGAGCGCCATCTTTTCCTCGAACAATCGTTATTTCAGTTATTCTGAGAAATGATTCATCCGCCAGCTCAGCGGTCATGTTGGACCCTAAATTTCATATGCCTCAGCCTATTCTTCCGCCAAATCCGTTCTCCCATCGGGTGCAAACTGCGTCGTTGATCTGGGGCCTCCAGATCCTACGGTCATCACTTTTATCGCATGGGTGAGTTGCTCGACTATTACCCTGTGATGAGAGCGCTTTTCTCTCTCATCCACCGGACACACGTCATTTAGTGTATGGCATCACTTGATCCTTTGCCAAACCCGCTTACCGCCCGAAATGCCTCCTATATTCCGCCGGTTTTGAGCGTGGGGCCTGACTTTTAATGTTTTGGGTATTTTCGCATGGTTTTACCTGTTTTTCACATGACCAGGTGTCGGGGTTCTTACTTCTCTGAGGTTTCTATCCTGCGATATGTGATTTTTCACTAATTGCGTATCCAAGACAACCTCTGTTTTCTGATCTGGACTCCCTATTTGCTAGTTTGCGCCACTACGCGGTCTCCATGGGCCAACGGTCAGCGCCCTTTGACTGAGGGTCCTCGTTTTTTTGTGCTGGCTACAACTGCCACTATCTAGAGGTCCTTCTTGATAGCTCATTGTTCACAAGAATTTTGAAGTTTGACATAATTTGAAACAGTCATAGAAACTCTGATAATTCTCAAGGATCCAATTCGGATCAACAGGGAGCAGCAACAATAACAATAGCAAGCAACAAACCTATGCAAGACAAAGGCAAGAGGAAAATTGATGAAAGCATAGAGGTAGAGCAAAGCTACAAGTTTAAGGAACATCAACCTGTTGAGAAAATAGATTTGGAGATTGAGGCAAAGAGGCGACATTGCGAGAGGAGAGGAGCGCATAAAAGGAGAGATAAGAAAAGACTGGAAGAAGTAGAGAGAAAGTTGCAGAAGGTGGATCAGAGACTCGAAGAAGTATAGGAGTTGTGAATAAGAGAAAAGGAAGCACAATAGGGATAGGAACGAGAATAAGAGGAAGTGCAAGATGCGCAGATAGCGAAAACTGCACCAATACAGGTTGAAGACTCGAATCCACCAAGCGGTAGATGATGAATATGGTGAGTAGTTGTAGGAACAAGAACTTACTCAACAGGATGAACCAATGGATGAGAAAATGGACATAGAGATGGAACAATCGAAACAAGATCAGGACACTAACCTCATGCCAAAAGCCACCGAGGTCACGCCATAAAGCTTCACTAGCTCTAGCAGCAGAGCAAGTCCCAAGTGAACAAGGGGATACCATTCTCCTTGAGGATGATCTGGGAACAAATGTGTATAACATATCCTTTGATGAGTCACAACACAGAGTTGTACAGGCATGCAGAGTGCACATCCTAGATGAGCATGCATCACCTGCGTACTTTGAAGAACGAGTGATTGTGTCATATGTACGAAGACATCCAGCTACTTTGGTTGATGCTACAAAGGCTTATGCTGAAGCCGTGAGCTCAAGTGTGAAGTTCTTGGTAGTAGAAAATGAGCGCATGGGTAAGGCTTGCAAGCAACCAGCCAGAGAGAGGAACAATCAACAAGATCCACCAGAGCGGAGATGAAGAAATCAATACTTGCTGAAGTGTTGGCTCTTGAGACAGTCATGTGAAGACTATATGACAGGTTCATCACTGTGCACAAGGCATTTGTCCATCTACATGGTCATCAGTAGTGCTACATCAAGATAGCACGAACACTCATAGACATACATGCCGTTGTTTATCATGCACATACATGGGAAATGAGGTACAAGGGAGCCCCGCTTCACTTTCATAAGATGATGAAGCCATAGGTAGAGTTGGACAAAGAATGCATCCAAATTCTAATATGGAACTATGAGGAACTCTCACCACTCATCACCAATGTTGAGGCTTTGTACGCATGGTTGTTTAGGAGTTTGGATGCCATGGTTAGAAAGTACGACACCCTGTCAATTGAAACACTCACTGAAGCCAAAGAGAAGAACCAAGTCCGACTGGAGCCCGACACGTACTTTGATCAGTTGATGCACATAGCCACCAGTGTGGATTTGCAAATCAACGTAGAGAACATGCAAAGATATTTCATCAATCTGGCCATGCTTAGGACTAAGTTGCGCATGTTACAGGATGAGTTGGACAGAGTTTCCAGATCATTATATCCAAAAGTGATGGAGGCAAGAGTTCGTTTCCATAAAGACATCATCAAACAATACACGGACACCATTGTGCACTACCAAGCTTGGCATTAGTTCGTCACCAACTATCACCAAGAGGATGTTGTTGAGTTGGTCTTCCCGCAACTGTCCAAGTCTTAGTGTTGTCTTTTCTCGCTGACTCCAGCCTATTTTGTCCCACATGGGTATATGTGGAAAATGTACTATTATTATAAATATGTTGTAAAGTGAAACTCCAAGTGTCATTAGTGGAATGCAAACAGTCATATGTAATGTAAAGACTTATATGTAATGAAGTTGAAGAGTCATGAGGCTCGTCCCAGAGTCACAAAGGGGAATGTCAAGGGTCACCCCACCTTTTGTTATGAATAGAACCTCATAACTCATAGAAGAGGCTTTTGGGAAGCATGCTTTTGGCTAGGTATTACTTAGAGAAGGCTTTGAGAGTATTGTGACAAGCCTTGACTTCTCCACAACATAGAACAAGTACATCTCTTTCGAGGAGCAGGTGGTGTTAACTGTAATGTTCCACTATTAGGGCTAGTGGTTTTCAATGGTGTATGTATGGATGGAACTTTCACTTTATATATATATATATAACAGAGCCAGAACGTATTCACGCATATGTTGTTATTGTAGTTCGATTATTCTGGTTACTTTACAAATGTATGTTGTTTAACTTACGCATTTGTGTATGAACTAATTTGTATACAATTGTATGAATCTTGTTGAAGTCATGTTGTTGATTTAACCTGTCACTTTGGATTGTCAACTATTCTTCTTTCCAACTTGTGATGTCATTCAACTCGTGTGTTCCTTTCAGGCTGCATATTATTACAAGATTCTAACGGATACACTTTCTTTTTCTCCTTTGTGTGTTAGAATCCCCATGCATCTCACTTGACTCGCTACAAGGTAACACACTTGCTTCCGACAAAGATATCACACTTACCTCTGCATGTTATCACAGTCAAGGCATAGCTCTAATACTCACTGTTGGGACCACTACTCCAAATAGTTTGACGTTTAGTTTGGACTTCTTACTGGGGAGATCCCCTGACATGTTGGCGGGTCTAGCGCCGTCAACACCATGATGGATATATATTTGACTCTATGATCTAAAATATCTATTGTTGCATGACTCTAGTAAAGATAGGTTGATGACATGAAAGAAGACGAATGAAATAGGTTCCCAATCAGAGGGAGAATCTCTTCTCAAGATTCTTACTCTTATTACTATTTGCATTATGTACTGTTGAAATATGATTTTTTTGCATCTAACATTATTGATTTGTAGCAAGGTCTCATATCTGAAGCCTGTATATAAATTAGGATTTATGCTTCGGATGTAAGCATAGAATTGGGAATACTTGTCCCTGGATGCACGCATGTTAAGGCCTAGGTAGTGTCCAGGTAGATAAATTCGCTCCCCTGCTAACTTGAAGGGAGCGTCCAAAGGTTTGACTACAATTGACCATCATATAAATATTTCTGAAGCTATTTGAACTCTTAATCAAGATGCTCACCTCGAGGATGTTAGTTCCACAGATAAGTAGTAGATATCCGAAATATTTTAAAGCAGGGAAGTTTGAATGTTTGTAGGTGACCATGACATGCATATAGATATGGCAATATGTTTGAAATTTGTGCTACAAGAGTTTGACATATTTTGGTTTATTGATATATATGAGCTATATGATGTTTGATGATGACATAGATCTTTGACTCGATGATTGAGATATGTCTTGGACTATATATTTTACTATTATAGCAAACTTGGATATTGACATGATGTCTGATGTTTTAACTTGACAACTGATGATTTTCCTTGATGACAATGATATATGAGCATAGTGACTTCTAATGACTTGTATTATGGAAATGACTTGATTGATATTATGTGATTGATTACAACGTTTTGGCATGATAATAGATAATGCCATGACTTTATGAAAGCCCTACCTGTCATCTGGTTCAAATAATTAACACTGAGATATTGATGATTTTTTATATTAGTATTGATCTGGCTTCTAAACTTTGATGAGTTGATCTGATTGCACAATAAGGATTTATGAAAGGCTAATGGTTTGGTAATTTTTTATGGTTGTAGTGAGCATTGCATGAAGCAATATCCCTCGATCCAGATATGTCTACATTGACAGTTATCTGATGAAGCCAAAATTATGTGTTGATCCAAGCCTTTATCTCAGAAGTGTTCCAAGGTATGACTTTGGTTTTGATTTTGCTTTTTATATATTGAAGACTTACTATTGTCAGGTAAAGAACCTATAATGCTATAAGAGGGAGATGGCTTCTGAAGCTTGTAATAATGTATCATGGCATGGTAAATCAATTTCTGAAGTTGGGAAAAGATAATCTATATTGTGAAGTTATTGAAGAAGCATTGAAAATTGGAAATGTAAATCCTTGGTCACTCTGATTTGAAGTTAAATGTGTTGTTGAACTTGACATGGAATTTAACAATTGATTGAAGCATTGATGTTCCATTTAGAATATCCATCTGTATATATATGATGTGCATGGACCTAAATAAGTTCATGATTGAGCCGCTTCATACACATTGCTGCCAAGAATCCTTTGAGATGTTTGCATGATACGATATATCCTTGGTCTGAGATATTATTCCTATGATATATGATTGTATGGATATGTTGATGTTGATTATTAATGAGCACATATGAGTGTTTCCTTAGTATGAGATTTGCCATTATGAAAGGTCTGTGACAGAACCAAGGTTGAGTATGATATTGCTATCATGACTAGTTATGAGAAGGATGAAGAAGCTCCTCAGAGAGTTATCTGAGCATGATCTGGATATGACATGGATACATTGTGGTAATAAAAAGTGGGATCTCATTGGCAGAAAATCCCATACATATATAGTTGGGACTACGATACTCTCATATATTGACATAGTACAGATGTATGAGACAAGCTTAGGCTTGTGGTTGGCACCTCCTTGGGAGGGAGGATGATTATGGTATCATTTTGTGATTTGTATGATTATTTATACTTTAACATGATATTTAATTTTGTGTCCTATATAAAAAGGAGACAACTACTATTGATAGATGATGATTACTTGATACAAGTATGATTATACGAGTATGATTATAGCATTTTGATTGAGGACACAAAGTTATACTCTTCCCTCCTGTCTGAGCTCCCGAGGTAAGGAATTAAGATAGAGGGTGTTATCACAAAATCAACCCCTGATTAGGCTGCTGATCAGGTAGACCTTGTGTAATTCTTTAAAACCTACTTTAGGCTGAGGCTTAGCCTCCCCAACCTGAGAGGGCTCTCTAACAAGATTAAATATTTTGATAATGAATAAGATGGCTAACTCTACGCAACAAATGAACAAGTGTAAGAGGTTGAAACACAATTAGAAAGTATCCATTGGGCTTATGGAGTCAAATATGCTTCCGTATTGACAATAATGTTAGATTTACATAGAAGTCAGGGCATAAGAATTCAACATATGGAGAACACACCAGATACACATAGGACCAATACAGTTTACAAATGTATGAAGGAAATTAGAGCACTGTTAGTGATTTCTTTGTAATCACACATTCATACCACTATAGATAATAGGAAGAAAACAATACAAGACATTCCAAACATCGAATTCCTTCTAATTCCTGAGAAGCAAAGCCAAATACTGTATTACTAAAATAGAGTCTTTACACAAAACACAATATGAGAGTTTTTCTTAATAATTTTCCAACCCTTTGTAAATTAGCTCTTCTCCTATATATAGAGCTCTTTACATAACTGAGATTCCTCCCTCAGCATGAGGGGAATTCGAATTCCACCTATTATGACACCTATTGACACTTAAAACTAATTATTAAATGAAACTGACTGTTAACTGGCAGTCCGAGAGACCTAAAACAATTAGGAATGTAACTCCTATTTATGATTAAAACAACCTTATCTAGGAGATAAAAACTCCTTATGACACCTATAACTCCATGAATTCGAATTTGATAGTGCTCATAACCCTCCAGTTGGCCCTTGATGACTCATCCTTTTACTGTTCCTAGAAACTAGGAGACTGTTCCTTGCTCTGTTTTGGCTGAAAAATAGGTCTTGGGATAGAGCTCATATCTTCTCATAAGAAATGTAATTGGAAAAACTAAAGGAGGTTGTTGTGAACCAATCCATGCTGAACAAAAACCTCTCTTGGGTTTTTGAAACAAATTTCCTACCGCCCAGAATGTTTCTTTGAAAAATAGGTGTAAAACAAGAGAAATATGCTTGTGAAAAACTGCACCTACAGCAGTTTCGTCGCGCAAGTTTGGTCATTCATTTCTCTCAGATCATAATGGATTTTAATAAAGTGGAAGAGGTTTTTGTACTTCGGTATCTTAGGAATGAAAACCTCTTTCACTTTTTAGAGATGAGTTTTTAACTGCTCAGAAACTCTTCTAGAAGTTGACTGGTAAAAACAAGGAGACAAAGTTCCTCCTTTTTTGCTTTTGGTCTCCACAAGGATCTTCGAAATCAATTATCCCTGTTGTTCTTCATAAAATTGCATTGGATTATCTTGTTTTACATACACTGCAGACTTTGCTCGTATATACGTGGTAAGAAAAAACTTCTTTAATGCTGCCTGAGCATTATGAAACAATATTGGTTATGACATAATGACCATTTTCATAACATATAGCTTTAGAGTTCATGGATGCCCTTCTTTTATCTGTTTTGCCATTGCTGGATGTTTGCATTTTGTAAATGATCCTTTTCAAAAATTATTCTTCAAAAATATTTCCCTTTGTCTCTCAAAAACCGTCCCATCAAGTCATAATATGTAGCTACAGCAGTTTTGTAGCACGCTACGAAACTGTTGTGCATTAGGCATCACCTACAGCAGTTTCGTAGCGTGCTACGAAACTGCTGTGTAATTTCAAAAACAAAGTTTTGAGACCAAAATTTAACCTTTTTGATCCTTCTTTTGCTTGAAATGGCCTCTTCATTTATCATGAGGCTGTTCAAAACTGGATATATAGACACCATACTTCAAAGGTAAACTTCAAGAGGTAATTCATCAAAACTTTGGACTCAGCCTTACTTGCTTATGTGATTTCTCTTAGCTACAGATGTTCTTCATGTTGGCTTAGTTGTGTCTTCAAATCTTCAAAACTACATTCCTCTTGTTGAGAGATGACTGTCTTACCTGACTTGAAATGGAGAACTGCCTCGCTTGAGCCTTCAAAAAACTTTGATGTATGCTGACCCTGAGCTTGCCAAGTGCTTCTTATGCATGAAAGGAACACGAAAATGACCAAGACCAATTCTCCCTTACCTTACCCTTTTTCTTTGTAACTTTTTCAGTGATAACAGAGGGCTCCTGGGGTTGAGGGAACTTTGGACAATAGGGTGTTACCCTATCTATTATCCATAGGGTTGGAGTAATAGCTCACCCTATCTCGGTCATTATAGAGTATACCCTAGTTGGCATCATGCCCACAAGATGGGCTTATTGGGATTATCCCTCTTCATCTAGCCAACGGTTGAGGAGGCTTGGGGACATGAAATCCTTACCTTTGGTATGTTAAAGTATCTCATCCAAGATAGGATTATGATGTAGGTGTTCTACCACTGGACTATTCAGGGTCATTGATGGGAAGATCAATAGGAAATAGAATGGGTTGAGTAGTATCTCCCTTATATCACCTATTACTCGATATGGGGTCGTAGTAGTAGACCCCCCATGAGATTTTGGGTTGAGTAGAATCTCCACGACGTGTTTTGAGATTGAGATGTGCTACCTGATGATATGATCTCCAATGATGATGTGGGTTGTAAATCTGACTCCCCGTCAATATTTCTAGGTAGTAGCCCTATGGTGTTTTAAGGTAGTAGCTCGATTACATTTCTAGATAGTATCCTGATGACATATTTCTGAGTATTAGCCCAATGACATTTCTAGGTAGTAGCTTGATGACATATTTTTGGGTAGTAGCCCGTTGACATATTTCCAAGTAGTAGCCCATCGACTTATATTCTAGGTAGTAGCTTGTCAACTGATATATGATGTGCATGGAACCTAAATAAATTCATGATTGAGCCACTTCATACACATTTCCGCCGATAATCCTTTGAGATGTTTGCATTATATGATCTATCCTTGGTCTAAGATATTATTCCTATGTATATGATTGTATGGATATGTTGATGTTGATTATTAATGAGCACGTATGAGTGTTTCCTTAGTATGAGATCTGCCATGATGAAAGGTGTGTGACACAACCAAGGTTGAGTATGATATTGCTATCATGACTAGTTATGAGAAACATGAAGAATATCATTAGAGATTTGTCTGAGCATGATCTGGATATGAGATGGATACATTGCAATAATAAAAAGTGGGATCTGATTAGCAGAGATTCCCATATATATATATAGTTGGTACAACGATACTCTCATATATTGAGATAGTGCAGTTGTACGAGACAAGCTTAGACTTGTGGTTGGAACCTCCTTGAGAGGGAGGATGATTATGGTATCCTTTTGTGATTTATATGATTATTTATACTCTAACATGATATTTGATTTAGTGTCCTATATAAATAGGAGACAACTCCTACTGATAGATGATGATTACTTTATACAAATACGATTATATGAGTATGATGATAACATCATTAATCAAGGACACTGAGTTTTACTCTTCCCCCTTGTCTGAGATCCTAAGGTGAGGAATTGAGATAGAGGGCTACTAGTGTTGAGGGAACTCTTGACAATAGCGTTTCACCCTTATTTGTTACCCATACAGTTGGAGTAGTAGCTCACCCTATCTTGGTCATTGCAGACTATACCCCAATTAGCATCATACCCACAAGTTGGGCTTATTGGGATTATCCCTCTTCATTTGGCCAACGGCTCAAGAGGCTTGGGGACATGAGAGCCTTACCTTTGTTAAGTTGGGTATCTCGCCGAAGATAGGATTATATGCAGGTGTTCTACCACTAGACTATTTAGGGTCATTGATGGGAAGATCAATAGACAATAGGATGGGTTGAGTAATAGCTCCCCTATATCACCTATTTCTCGATATGGGGATTATGGGTTGAGTAGAAGCTCCCTAATGTGGTTCTGGGTTGAGATGTGCTCCCTGATGATATGCTTTCTAATGATGATGCGGGTCATAGATCTTACTCCCTGCTGATATTTCTAGGTAGTAGCCCTATGGCGTTTCTAGGTAGTAGCCCGATGACATTTCCAGGTAGTAGTCCGATGACGTATTTATGGGTAGTAACCCGATGGTGTTTCCGGGTAGTAGCTCGATGGTGTTTCCGGGTAGTAGCCCGATGAAATATCCATTTAGTAGCCTGATGGCATATTTCCAGGTACTAGACCATTGACATATTTCCAGGTAATATCCCATTGACTGATATTCCGGGTAGTAGCCCATCAACTGATATTCTGGGTAGTAGCCCATTGACAAATATTTTGGGTAGTAGCCCATTAACTGATATTCCAGGTAGTATCCCAATGACATTTATTTCAGGTAGTAACCTGCTAATAGAGATTTTGGGTTGTATCATGACTAATAAAGGGTCATGGCTTAACCTCCCCTTTGATGGAAAATTCTTCTTCTTCTAGATTCGAGAATATTCAGCATATGAGCAGGAACAATCAAGATATAAGAAGTAATAATCAAAATATGTACATTGATGATCTCAGATGATGAGATACTTGAAATAGTACTTATGTCATGTTGATCGATGGTCCGATATTGGTAGGTGGAATTCTCCCTAGTTGAGAGGGAGTGCTAAAAATATGCAACTAGGGTCGAATTCCACTTTGGACTACTCATTTGATGGAGATGATGATTTCATTTAATTTATCTTTTCTAGAGGACCAAAATTGACCTAAAGATCACCTCATTTGGATAAGTAGAAGTTGATTTATGAATTATTTTATTCATACATATATTATGGATTAGGTCGGCCCTATGGACATGTACCAATGGATAGGTCAAGTGCACCCTCATAGAAGCCTATAAATAGAAGAGACCTCAAGCTCATTTCGTCACATTGATCAAGCTCTTTTCTCCTCTTCTATTTTGTCTTGGCATGCACAGGTCTGACAGAGGAAGCTCGCACAAGGGTCTGAAAATATAGGATGAAGCTCGCAGAACGGTCCAAAACTACAGGATGAAGCTCGCAATGAAGTAGGATTTTTTTATTCCTAGATGCTCGCACAAAATTGAGAATTTTAGTCTTTGGGTGCTGGAAGACAGTGGTCATGAGAGCATTTAGGGACCCTCGGATGCTTGCACTAAGTCTTCATGAGTTTGATTAGGATTCTGGCTCAGTCTGCTCCCTAGTCGCCAACACAAAATGGTGTGGGAGTGACTGAGCTACCATAGTCGCTAGCATGAATTTCATAGAAAGTGACCAGGTTCGTCATAGTTGCTCGCATAACTCCTCCTCCATGCGTCTGAGACTCCAAGATGAGATTTTAGTATTCCGAAGATTTCGCTTAGTGACAACAATGTTCAGTAGCAGGCTACATGCAGTGACAATACACTACAATTATTTGATGTTTAGATGCATTTCATGGATATTCTAGTTGTTGTGAAGATATGGATCATTGTACTCTCTTTTTCTTAATCATTTGATGACAATCTATTAGATGAATATTTGAAAGGGCTTTCCCCTTAATGGGTTTTTCCCTGGTCTTCAACCAATCTTGGTGTCTCTATGTGTGCATGTTTTTCTTCTATTGTTTCTTTATGTTCCGTTGCATTGATGATGATGTTATTATTCTTTCTACATAGTTGCATATGCTAATGAATAATGATGTAAATTTGAATAGTGTTATGATAATATGGGGTGAACTTAATGTGTTAATGAGGAAATGAAATTATCAAAGTAGAGAACAATATAGCCCTATGAAGAGTTAACATGCCCAATTCAGGAGAAAATTTCCACCTTCCAAAGAAAGAATTTTGCGAGGATGTAAAAAAAGCATGGCAAAGTCTTGAAACACCCCAGACATTGAGTTGTGAAATGAGCTTTGGAGATAATAGGTAGAAGGAATATCCCCGAATAAAAGGATCAATCCATAGGTTAACCTGCTTTCCATTACCGACCTTCCACATCAACCATTTGGTGATTCAAGGAATCGTGACCACCACACCCCTCCAAATATTCGAACCAGCCATGTATTTGAGAGGCTTAAAAGACCAAAGCCATTCTAAAATAGGTTTTTTATGTAAATATTTATCCAAAATAATGTTACTCCAAACACCATTCCTAGTGATGACCCGCGAGGTACTTTTCATGGCTAATACAAGTCTGAACCATTGCAGATTCTTGAACCCCCAACCACCCTGACATTTGGGTTGGGCTAGGATAAGCCACTTGACCAAGTGACGATATCCATAATTGCTTTTACCATTCCATAGTAAATTACTCATACACTTGAAAATCTTGTGGAGGGTAGATTTGGAAACCTTTGTGAGGGAGAGCCAATATACAGAGAATTTTCTAATACCAACTTGATCAATGTCATTCTATCACCAATAGAAATCCATTTATAGCACCAATTATTAACCTGGCTTCAACCCGTTTAAGTAACCAATTCCAATCCTCCACATAATAGAAGGTTTCCTTTAGGTAAAACCCAAATAGAGAAAAATTTAAACCAAAGAGGTCATCTTATATGGAAGAAAAGATTCTATATATGAAATAGCTTGGGCTAGAACATTTTTATGGAAAAAAGAAGAATTTTGTTGATTAATCAACATTCCAGAGGTAGAACAAAAGAGAAAAAATATTGTTGTAGGAGTTCCATTCAAATTTGGCACCATTACCTAGGATAAGGACATCATTGATGAATAAGAGATGTGTGAGATAGATATATTTTATCACCTTAACACCTTTTAAGCACCCTTCTCTCTTAGCCATGATAATCATCTTGCTCAAACCTTTAATCACTAAAAAGAATAAAAGTAGTGGCAGAGGACATCCCTGTATTAAACCCCTAGATGCCAAGAAAAAAGCAGATGGAGAACCATTGATGAGCACTGCAAAATTAGTAGACATAATACATCCCATAATCTAGTTGGTAAAAAATGTGTCTAGACCAATATGGAGAAGAAGTAAAGAAAGGAAACTCTAGTTCACCCATTCATATCCCTTAACGAGATCCATATTGAGGATGAGATCACAATGTTTCATAATTTTGATGGAGTGAATAGCCTCTTGGACTGAGCTAATTCCATCATGTATCAATTGGCCTCAAAGGAATCCAAATCGCTCCTTGAAGAGAGCTGAAGAAGGAGCATCCTTCAGCCAGGAGGAGAAAAACTTAGCAATCACCTTGTAAATAAGATTACAGAAATATATGGGCTGATAAATCATTGAAATACTGAGGCTTGGAGAATTTACAAATCAAATATATGAAGGTAGAATTGATATCCCTAGACAACTTCCCAGTCACCCTCACCTCCTCCACCACACGCAAGATGTCACCCCAAACCAATTCAAAGAAATCTAGATAAAACTCTATAGTCGAACTAGCATGCCCGAAACTTGTATTCTTTGCAAATGAATACAAAAAATCCTTTATCTCTTTCATTGAGACATACTGACCCAGTCTATTTGTATCCTCCAAAACGATCCTAGGAAAATGTTCAATAACATGTAATTGATTCTATATAAGACAGTCACCAGGATCTCTGAAAAGCTTAGAAAATTGATCCCTAGTGGGCTTCTCTAGATATCATTGAGAACAAAAGCACTTAAATTCTTTATCCAAAATGTCGCAAATAAATTTTTTATTATTCCTATAAGAGGAAAACTTGTGGAAGAATTTAGTATTTCTATCACCCTCCTTAATCCAAATTTCCATGCTCTTAAGTATCCAAAATTCCTCCTCTACGCTGAGCAGACACACTTTCCTCTCAGCTAAGGAGTATATCATGCTTTTAAGAGCTTCTGGAATCCCTGTATAAATTAAAGCATTTTAACATGAATTAACTTCATATTCAATGGCTTCTAGTTCAAAATGTTGTTCATGGATAAGGTTCTGAGACCATTTTTTACATGGACTTCAATTTTTTTCATTTTGATAACCCATGAATCCACATCTGATAAGGAGGGATCAACCTAACAATTCTTTTAGCAATAATAAACCAGAGAAACATAAGGAATCCTCTTTAAGCCAAGATCTATTGAATTTCAAAGGGAACTTTGAATATGCCACATTAAAGTCCAACTACAAGAAAATTTAAAAAAATGGTCCGATATGACCTCTTGACAAATCTAGGAACGATTTTTGCCTAGTTTTGAAATCAAAGGGTATGTAATCATGAATCTATCCAATCATTTTGTCACCCCCTCAATCGTTGATCTTCCATTTTTCCACATGGGACCAAGAGGAGTTGGGCCAATATCAATAAGGTTTGACTCACACATAATCGAGAAATAACCTAAGAAAAAGGATCAAGACGAGCTCTCTCCCCCCATATTTCACTAGTAGAAGAAGTAAAATTCAGGTCACCAATAAGGATATGGGAGTGTTCCAAGAGTAAACCACTATTGAACAGATGATTCCAAAAATATTCCCTTTCCATATAGGACTATAACAAATAACAAGTATTACCATTTCATCAAGGCCCCTGAGATGACCTTCCAAAATGATGCCATCCAAGGAAGAGTGTGGTTTGAGAGTAGCATCTCTTGGGTTCCAAAAGACAACAAGGCCCCCATATCAACCCTTTGTATCCACTAAACATATGCACCAATCCAGACAAATATGATGGAAAACATCCCTGGCTTTTTTAGCAGAGACCTGGTTTCTTGAAAGAAGATGATCAAGGGATGATGGAGAGACACTAATCTATGGAGGGCACAGATTTTGGGAGGAACCTCAACTCCCACGATATTTAGGAACATGTTTTTTATTGAGAGGTATCGGAGGAGGGCTACATCGCTACATGGGATCCAACAAAATCATCTATATATTTGAAGACTCCACAAAAAGATCACGGGTAAGATTGTCATTCTTAGGCCTCTTCTTTTGAAAAATGACATTATTGAAGGAGGACAAAGGGTTATATTTTAATGGTGTGTTGGACAATGGGGAAGGATAGGAGAGAAAGACAACAAGGTTTAATGAGGAAAAATAAAAAGGGTTGAGAGGGAAATTAGTTGCCTGTGAAACACCCTCCTTTATAGTAGCATGGTGAGATGGATTGTTCAAGGGAGGAGGCCAACCATCAACAAGGGGGCATGTAGTTGAGACCTAGCTATTTAAAAGGCCAAATGCAAAGAGAGGATTTGGGGATACCAAAAGAGTGAAGAATTGGATTTGTACAAAAAGAGGATGATGGTTTGGAAATAGGGAGAGTAGTAATGACAGGAAGAGGTGGAATGTTATAGAGAGAATTCGGTGGATGAACTACAAGAGAGTCTAAAGAAGCTTATCCGAGATAGCATCCAATAGAGTTGGCGAAACCCCAACCATGGAAGTAGAAAATCTAGAGCCATCACTTGGGCTTGAGGAGGCATCTTCGCAAACTAAAAATTCATTCGCTTCAGTTGTTGAAACAAGAGGAGATGGAACAACTTCCACTGCATCAAAAATTTCCACAGAAGGAGACACTCAATTGAAAGTCCCATTTCCAAGATATTCCAGAAAATACCCAATATCATCTTGTCACAAATTTGACACCCTTGATTTTGGAATAGAGGGAGTCCAACCAAAAAATCACTGCTTCAAAGTACGTGCACCACCACCTTGAAGGACTTCGTCAGTGACACCTTAGCTAGGGTTTTGAGAACCTTTTGAACACAAAAAACTGCACACTACCTTGAGGTAGCCCATTTGATAGCAAACTAAGCACTCAAATAAGACTTTCTAGTAATCTAAACTTTAAATAAAAAATAATCACCCAAAATAATCTCCATTTTAGATAGTAAAACTTTTTCAAAGTTCATCTGAATCAACCCCACAATATCCCAAAAGTGATAAAAAGATGTCCTCAAGGAAATAAAAACTTTCCAATATTGTTTATGCATAAAATTAATTAATTAATACTTAATTCATGATAATTTATATTTGTAAAATCAATTACAACACACAAATTATCATAATTAAGATGAACTATAAATTAATTAATTTTTATGAAATTTATTCTTAATCGAATTATTAGTTCAAACCTCATTAAAATGCAGCATACATCAAACATTGGGATTAGCACCTGCTCAGCCTAGCTGGAAGTGTACAGAACATTACGGTGTAAACACATGGTCCGGTTACAAAGTGTACACCCGTACGCTACGGCCATAGTTAAGTTAATTGACAATTAATATTCGAGGCTCTTGTTACCATGCAGACAACTGCTGAAAAGTTGGAACAGTAGCGTCAGAGTAGCCGTTTGCACTGAGGATAATGTTTTCGTTGGTCAAAGCTATGTCTAACCATGCTAATAAATACTTATTCAATATTTGTATAAAAATGGAGTTGTTTTTAGTGTTATTTTTTGGAGGTTTTTATGGTGGTTTTTTTAATCTAATTTCTCTAAAATCTGGTTATTGAAATCATAAATTTTATGGGTAATCTTGTGCAATGGAAGTTCTCTAGGGTTTTTCAGAGGGCTGAATCCATCTATATAATAAAAAAACTAGTTTAAATAACACAAATCAAAAATTAACCTCAAATTTTTCCACCAAATTACTGAAAGTCCAAAAAATAGCACTAAAAACAACTCCTATAAAAATAGTTCTTTACTGCTAAGTGCCACACTTCAGAATTTAGGTTTAAGGCCTGTAAAGTGGACGTTAGAATTTAGGTTTAAGGCTTTTAACGTTAAAATATAGTTAGTCTGGTGGACATTAAAATTTTATTTATTTATTTATTTTAAAATTTTGAAATAGTTATTTTTCTTTGTATATTAAAGGGTTCTGGTTCTGTTTACATTATTATCCAAATAATAGATTTCAGATAAGTTGTCATGCTTACCACATTTACATATATAACCAAAAAAAATGATATAATTTAAATATTTAGCTAA
This sequence comes from Pinus taeda, assembly GCA_000404065.3. Lineage (NCBI taxonomy): Eukaryota > Viridiplantae > Streptophyta > Pinopsida > Pinales > Pinaceae > Pinus > Pinus taeda. The sequence goes on from APFE031054741.1 coordinate 20,376, forward strand.
TAGTGAGGACAATTATTACTATTACTTATTGCAAATTTACTAATCACTATTATTAAAAAAAATCACCCCACCTAATTTATCAGTTTACCCACCTAAAATTGCCAGCAAGTAATCCATAAATAAAAAGGGCAAGTGATCAATAAAAAGGAGTCTCCTAACGAGGCTGAGGAATTGCTTGGATGGCCAAAAGTCCCTGGAAACCAGGGAATTTTTTTTTTTATAAAATCTTGTAGAGGCAGTGTTTGAATCGTGTTTTTGATGGTGGAAATGGATTCAACACCATCAAAAAGTCTAAAAAACATAAAATTTCGAAGTTTAACAACTATAACTTGGATTTACAAAAATCTTTGCCCAATTTTCTCTAAATATAACCAGAATTTCCATAACTTTCAAGGCAACTCCTCCACCTCAGTAGAGTGGAATACAAATACACTTTCACATTTACAATCAACTTACAATCCACTTATCTAGATAAAAAAATTATAAAAAATTATTGCGAATAATATTACTTTGTTTTTATCGATTTCTGAGAAAGGAATCTTCACCAGCAAGCCAAGTCAGTGCTGCGCAGTGGCCAAGAGCCCACCCAAGTATTTCCAGATTTGTTTCCCAGTTGCTTTCGCAACTTTAGACTCTGGTTCATTTTGCAGGTATGTTATGGCACGTGCATACCTTTAGTTCTCCCAAAAAAATATATCTTCAGTTGTTATTAATATTTCTAAACTCCATATTACACATGGAAGGAATTAGAATGTCTATCATATATTGAATTAAATCAAAT
>APFE031054748.1:0-25420 GCA_000404065.3 Pinus taeda
TTTCAGTTTTATTTTATGAGTGACAATTTCTTAGTTTATGTGGATGCAAATCGTATTTCTTAAGTTACAAATTGAATTATTGATTACTATCTTGAAGCACAGGAAGGCCAAGATTTGAGATCTCACCATTCAACTACATATTGCACCAATAGTGAAGACCCTTGTCACATATTTCCTATACTGACTTTGGTTTCCTTGTTTAACAATTGTATGTCGTGAATTTATTTGGTTAAGATTAGTAGTTACAGGAAACAAATTTGAATTCATCTTTCCATTTCATCAACCTTTAAATGAAGAAACTTATTACCTGATTAAAATATTAATTTCATAGTATATGAAGTCTGCTCTTTTAGTTGTGTGATGAAAAGAAATTAAGATTTGTAGAATGAAGTGTTAGTTTAAATACTCCCTATCTAGATTATACTTAGTAGGACATAGGAATTTATCTTTATCAGACTCTAGTGAATTTCATTTAACTTATTAAAAAATTCCTAGTTGATAATTAAGTATTGTGGCATATATATATATATATTTATATTATTATTATATATATTTTATAATATAATATTATTATATATATTATATATATATTATTTAATATTATAATATATATATATTATATTTATATATTATATTAAAAATATATATCTTATTCATATAATCTCCCCAACATTTTTGGCATCGTTGTTGGGGAGCTGTAAACGGTAATAGATTTGTTTGATGGTATGTGAGTACTAGTGAGGATGAAGCAAGGGTGGAGAGAAGTTGGTAATACAAGAGGTAAGAACTTGTGCATCCACTTTGGTGGGGTCGCTCCAAAGTTAAGTTTTCCTCTCTTTTGATAGGTAGTTAAAGTTTGATGTTTTGTTTTTAGGAAAAGAATTAGAGATAGAAAGGGTAGGTTTAGTTAATCTAAAATCTCAAAAATTATATATGCTCCTAAAATGATGACCCTGGCTAATTTTTCTAATCGATATAAAAGGAAAACACTAAAGGAGGAAAGTCCACTGATAGTAGCAGAGGAGACATCAAGAGAAACCAAGATAGTGGTAGAGGAAGTGTAGACTGTAGTGGGGATAGTACCTTGGAACATTGTAGATAAGCTAGTGGCTGAACCATCATCTTCTATAAGTGGGACATCTCCAACTGCCACAAATTTCAAAGTATGGGAAGGAACAATAGAAGGAGAAGGCAGACGAGTTAACAACCCAGAAGACAATGAACCAAAAACATTCAAATTTCCAATCCTTGACATTACCAGGAATGTCATTATGAAGAACATTCCTTTGTCATCATTACCTTATTTCAACGGTATGAAATCTGAAGATCCTGATTTATTTTTATTTGAATTTTATATATTGTGTAGAAGTTATAATTATATAGATAATGCTAAACAATTGAAACATTTCGCAACTACCTTGAAAAACTCTGGATTAAGATGGTTCATGAGTCTAGGGGAACACACTATTACATCTTCGGACAATATGAAATCAACATTTATACATAAATACCAAGACTACTATACACCTAGGGGTGCCTGGAATTACATTTTTAGAATGCAGAAAGTTGAAGTTGAAAGCCTAGAAGACTACTTAAAGAGGTTCCTTTATAATTACCAAAGATCCAAACAAATTTCTCTCAACCTAGCCACAATTAAGACAATTTTTCTAAAAGGAGTATGAGATGACTGCATAGAAGTACTTAACCTTATGAGTTCGAGTGATTTTTATCAAAAATAATTTGCCGATATTTCTGAATACTATAAAAAGTACTCTTGTAGTCAAGCCAAAGCTAGAAAAATTCCTAGAGAGCTTACAAGCTGAGTTGTAAAACATACCACAAGTGGGGTAACTAGGAAAAAATTGGAGAATATGTTGGGCAATTTTAAAACTGATATTATTAGTACCATTAGTAAGCAACTAGTTACCCTGAATAGTAAGAGGAAGAAAGAACATGAAAACACTACTTTAGCTATCTTCTTCCCTCATTGTAGGAAGAAACATCTTGAAAAGGAATGTCCTCTTAATACACTAGAGGTTTTTAGAATTTGCATGGATAAGCATTCGAATTAAGAATTTCCTTCATTACCATGACTGAAAGCTATATACAAAGAGGGAATAGAACCAAAAGATCCATCTTATCCCCCTAGGAGACCATGGAGGCAACAAAATTCCTCCATGTCCCAAGATCCTTAGATGTAGTTCAGTCAACAATAATGGGCTCCTCAAATGCATTACTCTCAATGGGGCTCCCAACCATCGCTATTAAATTCTTGGCAACAAGGTTGGATGGGGACTACCTATGGAAATATACCTCCAGAACCTTACCAAACACCTTGTTATCCATCCTACACATGATATCCTTCAAATATCTCTCATTTATTACCAGGGTTTAATCCACCCCTCCTACCTTCCTTCCCACAACAAAAAATTGCCATGAATCCTAGTTCACAACCTGATCTGCCCATGAATCCATTTCCTCAACAACAGCTGCCAGTGAACCCAAACCCACAACAAATTTCTCTGCGCATAAATCCACATCAACAAAAAGTACCAACGAATCCAAATCCCCCTCAACCTATTCAATTGCTAGCACAAACCATTCCAAACCATAATAGTAAATTAACTCAACCTGTGTAGAATGTGGAGGTGAAAATATTCCCTACTTATACCATCACTTCAGTTCCAATTAATGAGATTCGATTAAGGTCTGGGAAGGTCTTAAATAAAACATGACTTATAGTTATCAATCAAGAAGAACAACCAAAAAACTCACCTCTTGAAAATGAAGAGGAATGTTTTCCTCTTGGTGAAGAAGAAAACCCTCCCAAATTATTAATCAATTCTACTACACAATCTGAACCATCTCAGGAGGTTACTCAACCACCTTATCCAAAAATATTACTTGTCAAAAAGCTTGAGGTCCCACAAGAATATGACTTAGAGGCTGAACTATGGAATATTTGTGTAAGGATACCCTTGTTGCAAGCCATCAAAGACATTCCCATTTATGCCAAGATTCTAAGGGACCTTTGCATTAAAAATACAGGAAAAAAAGGAAGAGTCCTCATATTATTAAAGTAGTTGACCAATTATCAAAAACCATTTTAGGGATGCATTCTAAGTACACTAATCTTGGGGATCTATTAGTGACCATATAGATCAATGGTATTTCTTTACCAAACGCTCTTGTTGATCTAGGTGGAGTAATAAATGTCATCATAGTCCCTGGTGGAGAAAATGTCACCACCTCCATGTGATCCCTGTTGTTAGAGTCGGGTCCAATGTTGAGTGAAATTCCCGTCATCTCACAACCACTTGTTACTATTGTCGATCCCTTTGTGCCCCCCTTCCGTTTAATCGCCCCTGTTGCACCAAATCCTATTTCTATACCAGCAACACCCCAATTTTCAGAACCATTGCAATAAGCCACATCGCCCCATAGACATTTAGACAAGTCTATCGCTAGTGGGCAACCCTTACATGATTGATTCCCAAATCCATCTAGCATGTAGTAGAATGACCTCCAGAACTGGTTTTCATCTTATTTGTTTAGTTTTATACCACAATTTGCGCAAAGTGCTGCACAAATTCATAATGACCTTGTCGTCGACCACGAGCAAAAACAACAACAAATTTCTTCCCTTACAGTCAAATGAGACCAGCTCTACCAAGACAATCAACAAATGCAACAACAGGTTGATCAGATCACTTCACAGTTCCATATGCTATGGTTGTCCATCTCTAATGTAGTCATTGAGGCTCTAGAAGACTTCTCTGCTTGCATCCTCGTCGAATTTTGTGACCACAACCAAGATGCATGCAACATGCTAATATCCTCTAATAGGGAACTCAAGCAGAGCCTCAATGCTGCGAGGAAGGTGCTTCCAGATCCTTCCATGGCATATGATGATGAGATTGAATAGAAGATCATTGTTTTAGCGGCTTTGAAAACCTCCATTGTCAATGCTCTAAATGATTTAGCAGGTTCATGATTCGTTAGGAAGCCTAGCAAAGAAGAATCAACTAGTCTACCTACTCTGCCAGTCAATTAAGTATCTCCTCAAAGGCATTAGAAGCTCTAAAGACAAGGATCATTGGAATAAGTTTGAAGTAGAAGTTATCCGGATTTAAACAGGAACGCAATAGATTACAGAGATAACCATAAACATAGGGATGCGATAACCATAAATAAAGAGATGCAGCGGAAATAATACTTCATTTCATTAATGGAAAATACCGAAATATGCTTACAACCAGAATTGGAAAAAAACCAGCTAGGACGATGGTAGCTTATCTTTGAGAAGAGATGTGCGGCTACATGTCTCTGAACTGTTCCCAACTTGTGTTACAATGAGGCTCGAAGGCCTATTTATTATTCAGAAACAATGAAAAACCCTTAACATTCCAAAACCTAACCCTAGGAGATGAAACGCCAAACTGTGGGCCCCGTTTGGGGGTAAGTTGGTACATCAACTTCTCGGGGTCGTAACTTTTAGCATATGATCTCCGTTTGACGCGTACAATAGCTCATTAGAAAGCTCTATTCGAGCACTATCATTGTTGGAACGGACCCATGTTGCCCCTGGATTCCCCAAAAAACGTCGTTTAGGGCCTCAAAACGGCTCCGGAAGTTCAGGACCCGAAAAACTGCTAAAAATAGTAAGTTGTGCTACAATTAAGGAAACTGAAAATGCTGAGAAAGACAGTTGTGGGGGTCCAAATGGGATAGGTGGGTGGCACCAACATCCACCTGGATCAAGAAGTTACCTCTCTTGAAGTCCACATATAGCAAATTGAGGATGAATTTTCCAAGACAAAATAGAAGCTCCACGATCTTCAATGCTCGGTCCGAACTCATGTCAATGCCTTACAAGAGCTTACTGAAGAAATGGAGAAGAAATGGTCTCGCCTACTGATGACTCGGCCAACCAAATCAACCTCTAGCACGTAAAAAGAGTTCATCAAGCAAGCAATGACAACCACTGAACCCTGGCAAGAAGAACTGGACAACTACACTCAATTCCTCCAGGGGACAATTGCTTTCATGCCAGAGTTGGGGCCTTCGTTTGAAAAAGAAGGCCAGGAAGAAGCAATAACAACATACCAAGAAGTAGTAGAAGTGCGGGGGGAAAGACCCACAACAACAATAGCACAAGAATGAACATCAATGTCAACAACATCGATAACACCAAGGGAAGATTGACCTGGGGAAGGTTTAATGCACTATAGTTGGGGCGTATTGGGACCTTTGTTTTGAGATTTTGTGGAGAAAGTAGTTGATGACAAGTGGCAGAGATGACCATTGGGAAGTTGAAAACTAAGGGAATATTAGAAATTGAAGGATTACTAGCAGTCGCAGACGAGTGGCAGGAAGAAGCAGGGATAATAGAGTGAGGAAAGAGTAGAGGCAACTGAGAATGAAGGAGGCTAAGGAAAAGGAAAGAAGAACTGGAAATTTTGGCAGATGGTAATAGATAAAAGGAATAAGAAAGAGTGAATGAGGGTTCTTGCTAGTCAATAGAGCAAGTCTGTAATAATTCTAGTCTTCCTCTATTGCGAATTAATGTGAAAGACTCCATGATCCTGTTTGTACAAGTTTATGTTGGCTGTGTGATTTCTATTGCTAATGATCAGGCCTTGAGCCTTATGTACTACATTATGTTATGTTAATGGAGAAGACTAATCTCGAATCTCCTTTTTCCTTTGAGCATTGAGTTAAATATTTCAAATTTTTAATGAATGTATCAGGTTAGATAGTTTCCTGATATAGCATGAGTAGATCACTGCGATCTGGTTAGCTTTTATGTTAAGCTACTATATTTTGGTCTATTCCATTTAATATGACTCCCCTGGTATCTCATTCCACAGTCATCTAACTTTAATCGCGACATGCCTTAGGTGAGACTCCTTAACCTCCCTGGGTAAGGTTTAAATTTCAACATTTCTCTAGACTACAGTGTAGCCTTGTTGGCCCCTTGTGCCTTAACCTAGGGCCTCAACCCTACTATCATTTTTGTGCCAACACACAGAAATTAAACTCTAGCATAAGGAGGAAAAAAGAGGAATGAAGGAAGCTGAATAAAAGGTTCTACTAGGGCAGTGAAGTAAGGAGGAAGAACAACAAAGTTTGAAGGAATGTTTCTACGGAAAACCATAGCCACACATGCAAGAAAAGGAAGACTTTCTGTGGACATATCAACAACAATATAATGGCACCATAATTCTCATTTTTTGGGCTTGAAACTTAGTTCTATAAGTCCTCTCATTAAATTTAATAATAGGCTCTCACATACGAATGAGAAAGGAAAAAAGAACACCGCAACACCTCCCACATGTGCGATAATTTAGGGCTACAGTACTGCCACATCAAGTTTGCCATCTTACATGAAGAAGAAGCTCGATTGTTGAAGAGAAGAAAGGAATTATCCTATGTGAGAGGGTTTACTTAGGATCAAAGAGAAACATCTCTTCTAGAGATAACATAAGAGAACTTATCATCAAGGAGTAGGAGAATGAAGTGCCATAAGGAGGAGGATGAAGAGCTGGGAAACAAAGTGTCGGAAGAAGGAAGTGCTGAGGAACAAAGTGCAGCAAGGAGAAAGGGATTGACTTGTCCTTGGAAGATCTCTTTGTCAGGGGTCTAGGGTTTGGAATTAACCAACATAAATTTCAATAAGAGAAATTCACTGAAGGGTTTTACTCTCAAGAGAAGAGAGGTTTTGGCCCTAGTAGAGAGCCAACATCTTGTGTTCTTGTTTTTATGTTTTAGTAGCAGTTTGATGAAGTACACACAAATGCACTAATAATAATAAGAATAATAATAAGCTAATAAGGAAAATTAAAAATACTCCACAAATTGTTATCAAGTAATGAAGAATCACACTACACTACTTTGCTCTAGATTCTTCAACATGGTATCAAAGGTAAGGTGGCACATCAAGGAAAGGGAAACTCAAGAACACTCATCAACGAGAAGCATCTACAAAGTTGAAGTATCAAGCCTATAAGTCTCAAGAAATTAAAGGAAAATAAGGATATACAATCCATAATTCATCAAGTAGGTCCACAAATCTAGAAGAAGAGAATATTCAAGCGGGGTCTACATCTAGATACAAGTCTTGAAGCAAATCTCAACATCAATCAAGTCCACTTGGAGAAGGAAACTTGAAGAACATAAAGATCCTAGGAAGCAAAGCCATCAAGTATTTCAAGAGAAATAAGATCCATCAAATCTCAAAATATATCAAGTAAGTACATGCCCCCTTATCAATATACATCAATGTATTTTTGTAAGGAAAAGAATAAATTGGTAGGTACCAATAACTTTCTTGCATGGAAGAAGAGGACTGATCTACTTCTCAAGGAGATTGAACACTTAGAACACGTCAAAGGGAATATCACTCTCCCCGCTGAGGAACAAACTCAAGCCTTAGCCAAGTACAATAATAATAAGACAAGAGCTTAAAGGATTATGATAGAATCAATCGAAGACTCTCTCACTCCTTGTGTCTCCATGTTTGAGACATAAAAAGAAATTTATGATAAGCTAGTAGAGCTATTCTCGGTATCCACAACCAGAGTAGTGATATCTCTAACGAATGAATTGTGCGAGATGAAGATAATAAAGGAAGGAATAGCTTCCTACTTCATGAAAATATATGAAATGAGAGATCAAATTCAACAACTTAGGGAAGTCATGTCTGACAGAGAGATGACAATTGTAGTGCTTAATGCTCTACCCGAGGAGTGGGGAACTTCACATCAAGCATACATGCCAAGAAGGAAGCAACCACTCTAAGTGAAATGTGGTCTCTATGTAGAACAAAGGAAACCAAACTTAAGGCAAAAGAAGGTGTGGGATCAAAGGATAATGCATTTGCTGCCATGGCCAAGAGAAAGGGTAAATTTGGCAAATTTGGTTGACGGAGAACAAACATCAAAGACGTGTTCAAAATCCAATGTTTTGGATGCCAAGAATATGAACACTACAAAAGGAATTGTCCTAAGCTTGATAAGGACAACAAAAACAAAGAAAAGAGGGAAGAAGCTCACATAAATCAAGAAGTGAAAGAAGAAGGAAAGAAGCAAAAGAAGGAAGATCCTCTAGATCTCTACTATGACTAGGTCAACCTCTTTACTTCTAGATTTGTTTCAAAGTTTTGAGTCATATAGGAGCATGTAGGAATAGAGTAAAATTGCATGACTAGAAGCATCCTCTAGAATCTAGAAGCATGACGTACATTGTTTTCTAGATACTCATGAATATGTAGAATTTATGATAAGAACAAAAATGCATGAGTAGGAATATCTTCTAGAATATTGGAGGATGGAAGATCTAGCTCAAGATATTCATGTAGAATGAGCATACCTAGTATAGGACCTCATCTATGATAAAAGAAGATTGATCATGCTTAAGAATCATAGAAGACCTCCATCATCAAAAGAAAAGAAACATTTGCAAGGAAAGGGTATTTAAGATCCTATAATGGAATATTCAAAAGATGGTTCATGAACCAAAGTAGATGTCTCATCGAGAATCCCCTTCATGGGATTAAAGAAAAGGAAGATATGTGGGCAAGCTAAGATGAAGCAAGAAGGGACACACTAAGGACAACCAAATGAAGCCAAGATGATCAAAGGAGAATCAAGATGAGGTATGTATACATAAAAGTTTAGTCATTTTATCATTTGTATATTATTGAGTCATGGGAATAGTTCTATAACATGATCAAGTATGAAAGAATCTCTTTCACCAAGGACATGCTCGAAGGAATGTAGTACATTTCAATGAAGTTCAACAAAAGAATATGCTCACATAAGAACTATAATATTGCTGACTAAAAAGCAAGAATAAATGCTAACTAGTCCAGGAAAAAAACAATGAATAAATTCTCTCACAAGAAGCATAAGATAGTTGACCCATCTATCTAGGAAGAAGAAAATGAAGAAAGAGATCAAGCATGTGAAGAACACCATGATCACCAAGAATCACTATTTGAAATAATACTTTGAAGATATCTCTTGAAAGAAGGCAAGTCAACTCTGACAAAGAAAGGAAGGACCCTTGATACCTATGAAGGATTTGGACATATAAAAGATGTAGATAACTGATTCTACTCTATAAAGATGTCGTGATGAAGAAGTCATCTATCAAAAGAAAAAGAAATGTTGAAATAAATATAAGGATAAAGTAATGATGGGCTACTACGTTGAAGCATGTAAACAAGCAGGTACAATGAAGCATCCATGAGAAGAGTATCCCAAAGCAAGGAAAAATGACAAAGGAGTAGCTAGATGACAATAAAACCTAATGTATGGCAAGAAAAATAATTTCCATGAAAAAATCAATGTCATGATAAACTAGGAAGGAAAGTAATCGATGGATGGTGCCCTACATAGAAGAAGTTCGAACAAAGACTTCATGACATAAAAGAAAGCAAAGAGATCAAGCAGCTGAACCCACAAAGAAGAAATTGCTGATGAAATAAAGAGTCCCTAGTTAAGAGGGAGCTCTCACAAGTCCCTAATCAAGAGGGAGTTTTGGATCACCCATGATTACAAAGGAGTGACATTTGTGTTTTCCATTTCATAGGTCATAACACATATTTCATTAAATTTGGAAGTAAATAGTGGATCTAGAATTTCAAAATAACCAAAAAGCTCAATTCTAGTCATGTCCTTGTAACAAAATATTTCCAATTTTAATGAAATATGTGTTTCATGCACTAGACCAGGACTAATATCCGTAAGTCTAGATTAAGGCCATGAATGGAAATGTAGACACAATATAGACACTACATTCTTGTCTTCACTTAAGAAGAAATAATGGGACGATTAGGTAATCATATAACATCCAATACTCTTTGAGGATGTGTATGGAATCCAATATAAGAGTAGGAAAGTGGATCGATATTCTTTGAGGGCTAGGAACCCAAGATAAGAATAGTCCTAGAAGTTCATACTCAGAGAACACCTAGGTGACTATGTACCTTGAGAGACAATGATGAAGGTGTCTATAAATGATTGGTCTCACTAGAATTGTAGCTCATGATCTCATGAAGAGATGGAGATGTTAGTCAAGGCCTTACACTATGACAATGCTGAAGGATATAATGCTATAACAAATGGATTGCTAATCTGGTTTCTTTTATGTGAATTCTTCAATATTTATAATAGCCAAACACCTTGTAATGTTGTATGATACCTCCCTAGTTAAGTGGGTGTGTTGAAGGAAATGTAACTAGGTTCGGTCTTCATAAATGTAATTTTGATATTTTTATTTATTTAAGAAAATAAAAATTATTTTTATAATATATGTCAATGAGTTACTTGCTTGTTGAAATAGGACTAACAATATTTAAAGTGTTTTAGGTGAGTCAAATAGTCAAAAGAATAAGTTGAAGACCTTAAGGGCATTTTATACCTTGTATATTATGGTCAAGAGAATACCTCCAAGCAAATTCACAAGCATCCTACAAGCTATGACATCCTAAAAAGAAGAAATCCGAAGCATAAGAGAAGCCCTCAAAGTCAACCTACAAACAAGATGACTAGTTGGATTTCTAGTCAGCCTAAATGGAGGGAAAATCCTATATTTATAGAGGTTGTCTACTCCAATACAACACATTCATTTAGCTCTGAAATAAACAAAGGAAAGGAGGACAAAGAGGAATGAAGGAATTCGAAGAAAAGGGTCTACTAGGGCAGCGATGTAAGGAGGAATAACAAAGAAGTTTGAAGGACTATTTCTAGGGCAAACCACAGTCACACGTGTAAGAAAAGGATGGCTTTCTATGGACATATCAATAGAAATATAAAAACACCATACCTCTCATTGTTTGGGCTTGAAACTTTGGTCTATAAGGCCTCTCATTAAAGTGAAGAAGAGACTCTCACATACGAAGCTGAAAGGAACAAAGAACACCACGAAACCTCCCACACGTGCCAGAATTTAGGGCTGTAGTACTGCCACATCAAGTCTACCATCTTACATGAAGAAGAGATTGATCGTTGAAGAGAAGAAAGTAATTATCCTATGTGAGAGGGTTCACCTAGGATCAAGGAGAAACATCTCTTCTAGAGCTAGCATAAGAGAACTTATCATCAAGAACTAGTGTTGGGATAGGGTCCCCTGGGGTAGTTTGGGGTTAGTTAACCCAATTTTTATATACAGTTTTGTACAAAATATAAAGTCTCCATGAGATGTGGAAGAGAAGCACGTATATGCAGGAGAGTCAAAGGGGCTTAGCCCCCTATTTTGGGTAAAATTTTGAGTTGTTTTTGAGATTCACCCATGGTTTGCAGACCATGGAATTGTATTGAAAAGTCTATAAATAGTTGAGTCTTAGCGAGTCTTAGAAGAGAAGTTTTGACAAGAGAATTAGGTACATTGAATAGTTTTGTTAAAAGCTAAGGTAGGAAGGCTCTACTTCCTGCACTTAGATAGAGAAGGGAAGGCTCCTACAACTGAGTGCACAAGAGGCTTGGGTAGAGTCCATAGTTGAGTGCGTGGACCCCTGCAACTATGTGCACAGGGTAGAGAGTATGTAATGGGTGAATTGAAGATCAATAAAGAAGAATTTTTGCAAAATTATTGTGTATTTCCATTGCAACTGTTTATGTTATATGTTTCCAATTAATGTTATGTTTTATGGAATAATGATTGAATGCTACACGACTTTACTGAGTCTGTCTTAGTAACGTACAAAATGAATTCTTAGCCAGTTTCGGAAGTTACAGGTTGTTCTTGTTATGTTTTACAACGAATTAAGTAGATCAATGTGAAATCTGACCTAGGGTTACTTTTTTATGTGCGAAAGTGGTAAATCGACTGTGTTGGGTCCACAATTGTTGATTGCATGCCTTCACGAAGGTCTAGAAACTAGTTAACCTAGTTGCAGTAAAAGAGCCCTAGAAGGTTATCGATCTGCACAGAGGCATGTCCAAGACACTGGAAGACATCACACTAGTCTCCGAATGTAGAAACTTGGTTCTTGCATCCCCCAATACTGCTTTGGGTGAGACTGCAGCCTGCACTATGTAGGTTGTTGCCGAAAGGGCGAGCAATGTAGGGTTTTGTTGGTTGGAACAACTAACTCTGAACCTTGGTCAGGATCCCCTAAGCCAACAAATGGTTCTGTTGCCGGGACCAGGATTTGTTTAAAGAGATGTGTGATGTCGCATCATTGGAATCCAACTAAGAAAGATATTGAAAAGTGGTTAGATCGGAAGATTCATGAGTTTTCAGCTCAAGAAAATAGGAATTTGTGCCTGTTGAAGGAGCATTGGTTGAATAGATATCCGTATACAGAGGTACATGAAATATTCATGTGCACTTTCCCAATTGAACTATACAAGTGGTTAGCTAAGCTAACAGACAATCAAGGAAGGTGGAATCTCAATAGTCCTATAGTGTGGACTCCATAATTGGTGCAATGACTAGAGGCCTCTACAAACAAGATTGTGCAGCCTGTCGATCATTAGCTTGATCAAATTCTGAGAGAATTTGTTACATAATTTGCAGTTAACACCTTGGTCAAATATAACGAAGCAGAGCGAATATTATTTAAGGACCACAAGGTAATAATTTAAGGTCATTGAATACTTGGATTAAAATGCTATTATGTGCAAAGCGGGTAATTCCATTACCTTCATGTTCGAAGCTACGTGAAGTGGACTATTCTTTAGAAATCATGAAAACTCAGGATCAGAGTATATCACATTGATTGGACCTCCTTCGAGTGATGACGAAGGGGTTGTGCAGATTACGTCATGAAGTGTTGTTTAGCTAATAATGTAGGGTATTCCTAGAACACATCATCCGTCCACTCCACCTCCACCTTCACCTCCACCATATACACGTTTTCCCACACCTCCACCTCCACCACCACCTTTCAACATGGCGAACACAATGAAGATGCCGATCTTCAAGGGCATAGGAAGTGAAGATCCAGATAAGTTCTGGTTCGTGGAAAATGTTATATGGACAATGCAACAAATCACCAATGATAATATATTGAAGGTGCAGTTGGTTACTGCCTTGCAGGATCGCATGCTAACCTACTACATTAAGTATTGTGCTAACAATCCTCATGCGTCGCTAGCAGAAACGAAGACGACTTTGAAAAAAGAGTTTAGTAAGCCTAAATCTAACTCATATTCGGTGATTGAATTTAAAGAGATCACGATGAAGGTTGAGGAGACACCTTGGGACTTTGATCAAAGGTTGAAGTGCCAAATTAGATAGGCTAACATGTAGATCTTAGATAGCCAGCATCGTGACTGGTTTATTGCATTACTTTTGCCCATTTGAGAATTGCTATGTCACAACATAGGATAGAAACACAGGAAGAAGCCTTAGAGATCACGATGAGGCTGCACACATCACCTATTTAGGATACAAACCTAGGGGTACAACGTATCCACTCACAGTTAGCAAGCCTACACCTAGAATTACAGAGTTTGAAGAAATACAAGGAGACTAAGCCAAATGTGCATGCAAAGGTTTGGTGTCTAAAGTACAAGGGCCATGGGCATGATAAAGATCATTTCCCCGTGTATGTAAATTATATTACAGGAGGGAGGCTAATCCCCCCTGAAGCCAGAGGCTGTAGTAGGGTCGAGCATGGGTGCTACGCTATGATGTGCCATTTGCCAAGTCACTGGGAAACATGTGACGTATAACTACCACCTTATTTAGAAGTTTGTTCAAACACCTCAGCAGTTGTTCTGTAATTTTTGCAAGTCTATGGGCCATGATGAGCACCACTATCAAAGCTATGAGCTAATAATGGAAAGAACCCATAAATACCATATGAAAGTAGAGAATTGGCCTCCAGATCAAGGTGTTGGAGGAGCGTGTGGAGGGTTTTAGGCCCAAGGATGAGGCTGAGGAGGAGGACCTAGTAGAGGTCATGGTCAGATTATTTGCTACAATTATGGACAACCGGGGAACTTTTCATGAGATTGCCTGAATCCTACCGACCCATCATGTCCATACTGCAAACAATTTGACCATACCATAGAAGAATTCCCAGTGTTAATAGCTAAGATGAAAGAGAAGAGAAATTAGCCTCAACAACCGATGCAAAATTTGCAAATGATGAGGGTTGAGCCCTGCGAGGAAGATCAAAGCGTTAATATTGTGCTAAGAAGTGGAATGATGACTTGCGCTGATAAAGGTAAATAGCCCGAGGAAGACGAATGGGTTCACAAAGCTCCTAAAAAAGAAGCAACATTTGATCTTAAGTGTGCTATGGAAACATTTAGGGAAGAAAAGAAGAGCTTTGTTGATGCCTCCAACTTAGGAAGCTAGGAAAAGACACTAGAGGTTAGTAGAACAAAAGAAGTTAACCGTTTTATGCTTACTACATTTTTGGAGACTTGCATGAAGCTGCAGCATGATAGCAAGGTTGTGGAAGCACTGGATGAATTAATAAATAGATGTGCCAGTAAAGAAAATGTTCTTGATGAGCACTGCACGGTTAGAAATATTGGTAAGCATAAGGAATAAATAGGGCAAGGGATGTGGCTAACAACGTAGATAGGTGATCATGAAATGAGCCAGGTCATCTTGGACCTGGGGTTTGATGCAAATGTTCTACCGAAGCAGAGATGAGAAAGGATGGGGAGACTTGCACTACAATGGTCTTAGATTCAGCTCAGGATGGCGAATCAACAGAAAATAATCCCCATGGGACACTTATATGGAGTAACGGTTGATATTGATGGTGCGAGTGCGTTAGCAAACTTTGGGGTTATATAAATTGTCGATAACAATAATCCCTACCATGGGCTTCTGGGAATCCACTAGGTTATTGACATTAATAGGGTCATTAATCTGAAGAAGAGGACAATGTCATTTGAAAGAAACTCGCTTAGGGTTATAGTCACACTGGATCATGCAGAAGGGATGCACTATACTGAATCAGTCTGTGATTATGTAGAAAGTGGTGATGAGCTAGATCAAATTTACAAGATAACTGTGCTAGATTAGGACTAGATCAATGTAATGGTGGTTGGAAGGATTGCGTGGGACCAGGAGATTTCATGCACTTCTGATTCAGATGTGGAGTTAGAGCATTGGCAAAACCACTTACATAAAGTGTCTACATTGCGGTGCAATATGGTGATGAAGTCAATGCGTTGTGTTTCATTAGAGGTAAGAAAGTAACCTTATTATGATGGTTTGACTGATGTAGATATATTTTTAGATGAATTTGAGTGTGAAGTCCTTGAAGACCATCACTTTCAAGCCTTGGAATTGGTGCTGTGTTCTACACCGGAATGATTGAGAAGTATAATGGGGAGGATGATCTACGCGAGCACCTGGAAAAATGGACTAAGGCATGGAGAACAGAATCGCAGACTCAATGGGTACACATATTTTGTCATACCTTGGATACAATCACCATGAATTGGTACCTTGAAATGGAGCTCCGCCATGGCACTATGGAATGGGATGTATTGAAGGAAGGTTCCTTATTGACTTTCAGCCTTGAATATGGATTTGCAAGCATCGATGAAGCACTGCAATAAATTAAAGCGGTTATCTTCAAAACACCAAAGGAACCTAAGGAATGGACCCAACTAGATTGGAGGACCCAGCTGCGCCACACATTAGAATGCTATAATGTGACCATTAAAGGGGAGGAAGAAGACCCGAGGAATATAAATATTCCAGAGATAGAAGGGCATCGCGAAGTCGAAGGCCCACAAGTAGAGAACTAAAACATCTCCACACCTTTGAAAACAAAGCAAGTAAACATTGGCACTGAAGAGAACCGAAGTTCGCAAATATTGGAGATTATTGGGACGACACTACAGTAGATAAAGCTGCTGAATTACTTCATGAATACCAAGATCTCTTTGCCACTAAGTTTTCGGACTTAAAAAACATAATTGGGGATTTGGGTGTTATGAAGATCACCTTGAAGCCGGACGCGAAGCCCGTTAAACAGAGGCCTTATTGCCTTAACCCTAAGTATAAGAAAAAGGTTTGCCAAGAGCTAGATAAAATGTTGGAGGTAAGCATTATCAAACCTGTTGAAGAGTCCGATTGGGTGAGCCTGATGGTGGTCCAAGAGAAGAATTAAAAGGGTGAAATAAGGATTTGCGTAGATCTGCAGAAACTTAATGATTACTATGTTCATGATCCATTTCCAACATCATTTACAGATGAGGTGTTAGACAACATCGGAAGACAGGAGGAATATTAATTCACTGGTAGATTCTCCAGGTATCATCAAAATAAGATTTCCCCAGAGGATAGAACCAAAACCACCTTCACAATAGAATGGGGTTTCTTTCAGTACACTGTTATGCCATCTGGATTGAAGAATGCACCTACAATATCTTCCTGTGTAGTCATAGCCGCATTCAAGGAATTCATTCATAAGTTCTTGGAAGTGTACTTTGATGACTGGACGGTATTTGGCTTGGTGAAGCACCATGTAGCAAGTATGTGCCTTATGTTGGATACATGTCGAAGGTACCAGATAGTGATGAATTTGAAAAAATGTATATTTTGTGTCCCTTTTGGGATCTTGTTGGGTCATGTTTTGTGCAAACAAGGATTGGTGGTTGACCCTGCAAAGATTGCGGTAATTGTGAACTTGGAGATCCCTAGGAACATCAAGCAACTACGTGCGATGCTGGGAAAAACGTGATACTATAGAAAATTCATTAAATCCTATGCTCAAATTACAGTACTTATAGAAAAATTGTTGAAGAAGGATAGGACATTCTATTGGGATGAGAAATGTAAGCCTAGCCTATATCTGTTAAAATAAGAGATGGTGACTACATCGATCTTGGTATTTCCCTATTGGAAGAAGGAGTTTCATGTACATGTGGATGCTTCTTGCATTGTGTTGGGTGCAATACTAACACATGCAGGTGAAGGAGAACTAGACCATGCTATATCCTTTGCATGTAGGAAGTTATCAAAGGTCGAGAAAAATTATTCAAAAACTCAGCGTGAGGGGTTGGCCATGGTCTATGTGCTGCAAAAATTCATGCATTATCTGTTAGGGGGGCATTTCAAGATGTATACAGATCATTCTACCTTAAAATACCTAGTCAACAAACATGTGTTGGGGGGAAATATTTGTAAATGGTTGTTATTATTTCAGGAGTATGAATTTGAAGTCATTGTGAAGTCGAGGAAGTTGAATGCTGGACCTGACCATCTATCGCAAATTGAAATAGGCGAGGAACCCGTTCATTTGGAGGAAGGGTTGCCTGATGCACAACTCTTTGCAGTATGCGTAGATGATGACCACTTTACAGACATTATTCAATTCCTAACTACAGGGATGGCACCTTAAGGATATACAAATCTGCAGAAGAAGGATCTGTTAGTTCGCGCAACTGATTTCTCAGTCATTGTGGGAAATTTGTAAAAAATGGGGGTAGATGAAATATTCTAGATATATGTGCCAGACTTCGAGCATGATAGTGTTCTTGCTGAAGCTCATGTGGGAGCTACGGGGGGCCATTACGTAGGAAAAGCAACTACACGGAAGGTTTTGCATGCAGGTTTATGGTGGCTAACTTTGCACAAGGATTCCAAATCATACTGTAAGGTATGCGATGCATGTCAAAGGACTGGAAAACTATTGCGAAGCAATGAAATACCACTACATCCTCATGTATATTTACAGGTATTTGAAAATTAGGCAATTGATTTTATTGGACCAATTCAACCCCCTGGGAAGAAAATGGGCACGCACTACATTATCACTTGAATGAAATATTTAACAAGATGGGCAAAAGAACAGCCAGTAAAGGATTGTACAAGGGATATGACAATAAAATTCTTGTTCGAACATGTTTTAACGAGGTTTGGATGCCCGAAGATATTGATGAGTGATGGTGGTTTGCACTTTCTAAATGAAACAATCAGTGCACTGACAGAGGAATTCCAAGTCTACCATCAGAAGAGTACACCATTTCACTCGCAGGAAAATGAGAGAGTCGAATCTTTTAACAAAATTTCGGAGAACGCACTAACAAATATATGTAATGCACAATGGAGTGATTGGGATTTGCACGTACCTGCGGTGCTATGGGCCTATAAGACAACCTATAAGAAGCTGACAGGACAAATGCCATTCAAATTAGTTTATGGGGTCAAAGTAGCAAAGCCTATGGAATAAATCATGCCAAGTTTGTGCATAACAGCCTTGACAGATATGGCGTATAGCGAGACCTTGGAAGAATGGCTCACGCAGCTCATGGAGCTAGAGGAGAACTGATTTTTGGCAATATTCCACCAACAAGTAGAAAAGAAACATGAAAAAGCATGACATGATTGCCATATTAAGCTTCACACATTCAAAGTAAATGATTTTTTGTTGTTATATGATAGTAAGTTCACTAAATTTCCAGGTAAATTTCAAATGCATTGGTTAGGACCATATATTGTCAAGGAAATTATCGATCATGGCATAGTCTAGCTCGCGAAGATGAATGGAGAGCCCCTCCCAAGAAAAATAAATGGAAGTAGGTTGAAGCTATATATGGGGGATACTGTGCGATGACTATATGGCAACATGACAATCTTAGTGCTCCAAGTAGTTGCAAGGGAGTGCAGGACTATAAACTACACTTCCTAGTTTGGAGGACAAGGCAATGAGCAAGCTATGCAAAGATGGATGAGGATGCACTAGATGAAGTTGCGCTCAGGTTGTTGCACGAGAGGGAAAGGTACCGTGCATCCCAACAATAAAATAACTGTTGGAGTTACTAATCATGATGGGATGGCCAAAAAGTGGTTAAGAGGAGTGGGGAGGCAGCAATTAAGGCAAAAGTCTTTGAATATCTACCGTCGAAGGAGCATTTATTATTATACTTTGGGGGAAACGGTCAAATTTGAATTCAAATCCCCCTGTAAATTGAGCATGATGGTCCAATAGAGAACACTTTGTATTCTATGAATTCTTGGAGCATTGTTTTGTTTATCGTATATGAGTCAAGCGTTCTGGGAAGAATTTATGTCACTCGCGAACTATTCTCCAGAAGCCAAAGAGTTATTTATGGAAAGAATGACTGCCACTAACCCCGCCGAAGCCCTCAGTTTAGAAGTAGCTATATCTGATGCGCCAGGTCTAGACTTATCTAGTATGGAGACTACGCCTATTGTGCCTATGGCACCGAGGTCGCCTAGGCCAAAACAAATGGTGACAAAAGAAAATAAACCCGCCATGAAAGAAAGAAAAAACCAACCATAAAGGAAAAACAAAAGAAGTCGGTGTTAGTGCAGATTTCACCAAGAAAGCATACAAAGACACAACTGAAGTAGAAAAAGGGCAAGCAACCAACAAAAGTTTTGGACCTAGAAGAGGAAGAAATCCAGGACATCAAGGATGTCAATGGAGAAGGGGTAGAGCCTTTGATGAGGTTGCCTAAGTATATCCCTCCACAGAAGGGAAAAACTAAAGTAATGAAGGATCCTGATTCAGAAAAATTTGTAATTTTGATGCCTTTGTTGCTTGAGCATGTTGCATTCGAAGGTCCTCAGCTAGCATGCATTTCATTGCTTAAGATGGAGGATTGGGACCTCATGGACCATGCAAGGTTTCCACACTTGGAGACAAGCAAGTATATGCATAAAATTTACTATGTTGATACGAGGGTTACAAGGATGGAGTCCATGAAGTGGGTTCGCGTCATTGAGCAGTCAGGGTTGCTCAATCTGCTATTAGTGCCGCATTATCACCACTCCCCCATCAACATGATCTGTGTGTGCCAGCTCCTCACAATGGTGAATGATGGGTGCCTATGGCTAGGTGAGCCTATCCCCATCAGAGACATGTTGATCTACAGGATCACAAAGTTACCTTACAAAGGGGCAAACCATGCGAAAGATTTTGGAGGAAACACCAGAGAAAAAGAGTTGGAAGATAAGATGAAGAAGGAATTTGGTCTGATAAAAAAGTCGCGAGGATACTCTATCACGTCCATATCAAACTCGATAGTACAGTTGGCTTCCAAGATTATAGCAGACAAATTAATGAGAAAATTTTGTGTAGATGACATTTCGACACTAGTCATATCATTCGCATCTCAGCGCGCGAAGGGGGTAAAATATAATTGGGCCAAGTATCTTTGTGAGGAGTTCCTTGCGAATAGCCTAGAGGCCTAGGAGGAGAACAAACCATTTCATTATGCTTGGATATTGTTGCCTATAGGTTACCGAAGGATAGCCACTTTCCTCTACACAAAGAAGAATTGCCCGAGGCAGCGCGATTTGCCTCATTGTGGGCCAAAAAAGATCTAGAGTGTACTAAAGAAAATAATATTTTTTGGGTTTTGAGGGATATGGACATGCACATAGCGGTTAATAAATGGCCAAGGTTGTCTCCCACCTAGTTTGTGTTGCTATTGGTATATGCAAAATTCAAAGCCGATTTGCATAGGGTCTCGATCAAAGCACGTAAATACCTTGAGTAGAAATGGCACTTGTTGCCTTATATGGTGATAGATACAGATATTCAAGAAGTTGTGGGGCTTTGGACTCAAGAATGGTGCATGTCTATGTTGTTAGATGCAGGAATAAGCACAAGTGAAAAATGATCTGTTGCACAGAAGTGGAAGGAAGCCACTCAGAAAGTTGTGTGCACATTGGCCGAGAAAAAGAAGAAGGAGGCTGCTAAGGTAGCTTTAGAGAGGGCATGTATGGGGAGGAGCATGCTGCTAGAGCGTAGGTAGAAAGAGAACAGAAGGATGATGAGAAGAGTGAGAATTCTGCTTTTCACCACACTAACGAGCAAGAGTTGTTAGAGAAGGGAGGAGGTGGCGAAGAGGAACAAAGCACTCCATTCATCCCGAAGAAGAGCGCACAAGTGCAGAAAGTTGGACACGAAAAGAAACACAAGTCTAAAAAAGTAGATGCATATTGATCCCATGGTGGTGAAAGAGAGTGATTTCGATGAGATCAATGACAAGATTCGAGACACAACGAAAAAGGCATTGCAATAATTTGAGCGGCAATACATGCAGATGCTAGGGAGAGTCTAGAAGGATCTACACGAGCTACAGATCTAGGCGAACGAAACTCAGGTCGATGTCGGGAAGGCAAAAAATGTACAGACGAGCCTAGAAAAGGGATGAGTGTAGCCTCAGAGATTGAATGGCCTCTGGATATAAAAGTCTTTCCTTTACCAGGAGGGTCAATCCATGTGGAATCATATGAGGATTGTATAGTGCTCAACAGAGTGAAGAATATGGTGCTAACCTTACCGTGTTTCCACTTCAGACCCTTCATGAGTTGCATCAAGGAGTCTCTGACGAATTGAAAATTAGAGTGCTTCGTGCACTCAGTGTCGCCTGTCAGCTTAGAGTCAACAATGAGAAGATTTTCACATAAAAGACTCAGGTGCTGAAGGAACAGGAGGAATTGTGGACTCAACATGAGAATTTGGTCATAGTAATTCAGTAGGCCTGCAAGTCCACCCCTGAGCTAGATATACTAGAAGATCCAGAGGCTTCAACTAAATTAAGGAAATTGGCTACCATAGTGCACACGTCAAAATAAAAGGTCAAGAAGGCAACTTTTGATTTGAGGATGCAAATAGCTAAGCTGCAGTTGAAGCTACAACCGACCACACCGTCGAAGATTAGGGAACAAAGAGGAGCAACGATAAAAGAATCCATGGCCCAACTAGACATCGCAGTACAAGTATGCGACCAACTCTTCACTCAGTCACTAGGACTCTAGGATACACTACAAAAAAATCCTACGTTGCAACAGTTGAACACAGAAATTAGGGAAGCATAGTAGCAGTATAATGAGATTAGTACGACAGCATGGAAATTGGCACCAGTCCAGCACTTCACATTCTTACAGGAAGGAAAAGTGAAATTTCTGCAAGTACAAGAAATGTAGAAGAATAAGTCCTTGCTCAGCGCATGGCTTGAGCCCTGGACAAAGGAAGCTTGTTAGTTTTCACAAACCATTCATCAGAAGCTGAAGGCAATGTAACAGACACAGAGGACTACGCAACTGGCAATAGAGCGGCCAACCATAGAGAAATTGGTCGAGGAAGTCCAACAAGAAGTAGAATAGAGAATCATGGAGCTTTAGGCACTGACCAAGATATTCAATGAAGTCCGCCAGAAATTGGAACAACCATCTGAGTGACTTGAGGGCGAGTCGTGATCTTTGTGTTGGGGGCTTGTTGGGATGGGGTCTCCTAGGGCAGTTTGGGGTTAGCTAAACCAAATTTTTTATACATTTTTAAAAAAAATGTAAAGTCTTCGCGATATGTGGAAGCAGAGCACGTAGATGAATAAGAGTCAAAGTGGCTTAGCCCCCTGTTTTGGGTAAAGTTTTAAGTTAGTTTTGAGATTCACCCATGGTCCACATACCATGGCATTGCATTGAAAAGTAAATAAATAGTTCAGCCTTAGCGAGTCTTAGAAGAGAAGTTTTGACAAGAGAATTGGGTGCATTAAATATTTTTGTTAAAATCTAAGGCAGGGAAGGTCTGCTTCACACGCTTAGATAGATAAGGGAAGGCTCCTGCAACTGAGTGTGTAGGAAGCCTGGGTAGAGTCCGTAGCTGAGCGCATGGACCCTTGTAGCTGTGTGTGTCGGGTAGAGATTCTATAATCAGTGAATTGAAGATCAATAAAGAATACTTTTTGCATAATTACTGTGTATTTCCATTACATTTGTTTATTTTACATGTTTCCGATTAATGTTATGTTTTATGGAATAATGATTGAATGTTATGTGACCTTACTGAATTTGTCTTAATAATGTACAAAATGAATTCTTAGCCACTTCCACAAAGTTACAAGCTGTTATTCTTATGTTTTCCAATGAATTAAGTACATCTATGCAAAATCTGAGCTAAGGTTACTTGTTGATGCAAGAAAGTAGATCAATTGACTGTGTTAGGCCAGTAATTTCTGATCATGGGCCTTCCTGAAGGTTTGGAAACTGGTTAACCTAGTTACAGTAAAAGAGACCTAGGAGATTATCAATCTATGCGGAGGTAGGTACAAGGCACTGGAAGACATCACAGTAGTCTCCAAATGCAGAAACTTGGTTCTTGCATCCCCCAATACTGCTTCGGGTGAGACTACAACCTGCGTTATGTAGGTTGTTTCCGAAAGGGCCAGAAATCTAGGGTTTTGTTGGTTGGCGCAACTAACTTTGAACCTGGGTCAAGACCCCCCTAAGTGAACAAGTAGGAGAACTAAGTGCCAGAAGAAGGAGGACGAAGTCCCAGGAAACAAACTACCGGAAGAAGGAGGACGAAGTGCCGGGAAACAAACTGCTGGAAGAAGGAAGTGACGAGGAACAAAGTGCAAAAAGGAGAAAGGGATTGAATTGTGCTTGGAGGATCTCTTTCTCATGGTTCTAGGGTTTGGCATTGAACAAAAGAAGCTTCAATAAGAGAAATTCACTAAAGGTTTTTCCTCTCAAGAGAAGAGAGATTTTGACCTTGGCAGAGAGCCAACATATTGTGTTCTTGTTTTTATGTTTTGGTAGCAGTTTGATGAAGTATGCACATATGCACTAATAATAATAAGAAGAGGAATAAGCTAATAAGGAAAAGTAAAAATACTCCAAAAAATGTTATCAAGTAATGAAGAATCACACTACACTACTTTTCCCTATATTCTTCAACATCTTTCACCCAGCATTTAACAATGTCTCTTGTGTTCACATAGTTGTTGGTGGCATAGAAAATTGAGTCCATGTTCTCTACTGGCTTGGGAAAGTGATACACACGTTGATAGTCTTATGCATGAAAGGAAAGATTTTCCCTGCTAGCTCTATTCAATGTCATCATCTTCTCATCAATGTGTGAGACAATCTAGCTGATGACATCTACACACGAGAAGGCTACATACCTACTTGCAAACTTGTATATTCCTAACTGTTGAATGCTAAGATACACCTATTGGTCCTCTAATTTTGCCTCAAATTTCTTTACAAAAGAATCTTTAACCTACTGGCATGTCAGTGATGATCCCTTTTCTATAAAAAATGGAGTGTCTACATACACTGGCAAGTCTACTTGAACTTGCTCAACTGCTTCCCCAGTACTGGTTTCAGTGGTTTCTTTTGAAGAAAATCTCTTAGGTTCCATGGTAAGAGTGAATGTTGGAGAGGTTATCAACAACTATTTTTCTTATGGGACGCAAAAGACACTCATGGCAAGAAAACATCAGTCTTTAGCAACTCTAGTTTCAAGGCATGTTCAAGAATAAAATCGGGAATCTGATGGGGAGGATTGTGTAATTCTCATTGAAAATAAGGGATGGATTCTTGTGGCAACTTCACAATGTGCAGTCCCAACAATCAGAGTTGAAGTGTGTAGCTTGAAGCTATGCAATGCATAGGTTAGCCTAAGCAGTGGTTTGGGAGAGACTATGCATTACATAGTCTCAGTGGTCAAGGTGACATGTTGTTTCTTGGCACTATATAGTGTGCATTTGGAGCCAACCTGTACTGTGCACTGCACTATTCTAGAGGTCAAGCTTGTGGCTTGTGCATTAGGATTGCGCAGTGCCCGATTGGGCAAAGTGAAAACCGACCAAGGAGAGTGCAGATCTGCACTAGGGAAGTGTGTAAAATGAGAAAATATGAGAGATAGTGCTAGATTTAGTGAAAATATCACCAAGCATAACCAAATCCACGTAGATCAATTGCATCAATTAATCAAATAGAAGGAAAATCAAGTATGTGAGGGGAGTCGTTGCAACGATGACCATTGGTGAAAAAACAATAAAACCATTGCAACACATGTAAAAGGAAAACTAAAACTTAAAACCACACTTCTATAAGTTAAAACAAGTAGAAACACCAACTACTATGAAAAGAAACAAGTAAAACAATGCTCACACAAGAGAAATGACAAAAAAAGATAGAAAAAAATAGCAAAAGATGACAAAAGATAAACTCACCCAGAAAAGCGACGACGATCGCACCGAAGGTTCCTTGATCTGCTCGGGAATGAATGAGTGAATTAGGGTTTATGATATGTATGCATACAATCAAGGAAAAAACAACAGTTGGTGGAAGTTTCTAAAAATAATGAAAGTGCCTCCTTCATGATACTAAAAATAGATCCCAATTTTTTAGGATCCTTTTTTCTTTTTATCTTTTCTCTTCTTCCAACGCAACTTGCCATGAACACTTTCAGGAAAGACTGTGCAGTTTCAGGGAATTGGGAAACATTTCGGCTCACTGCACTGCACAACTTCTGAGCTTAGTGCAGGGTTGTTGTTGGGTGTGGAGCTTGATTATATTCTTTATTCAAAGGTATCACCACATTGGACCCCAGCTCGTAATTTGGAGGTAATGCTGCTCATAATATTTGCACTGGAAGGGGGGCAGCAACAATCTTTAAGAGCCCCCCTTGGCGAGGGATCGGGGAAACGCCCCCAAAGATAAAAAT
>APFE031054753.1:0-16300 GCA_000404065.3 Pinus taeda
TCAGTATTATTTCCAACAATTGGTATCAGAGCAGGTCCTTTGATAGAAGCTTGATCGCTTGAAGGAGATCCGTGGAACAATGGGAAAGAAGCTTAAGAAGAAAGCTCATAAGAAAAAGAAGTCATCTCAAAAGAACTATGACATCGATTGGGGATTAGGCATAAGAAGCTCTTCAGATTCAGAATCAGATTCAGAATCATTATCAGGTACGAATGTGGTATCCTCTGATGTTCCAGCTATTTTTCCTTGTGAAAGAGATGAAAGTGATAGTGAAACAACTGAACTTGCTCTTATGGGTGAAGAAGAAAGATATCAAATAGAGGCAGAATTTCAAAGGCTTTCAGACATAATCAAAGATCAACAAGATCTTTTGAAAAAAAGGGAATGTGAAGCAACTGAACTTGCTCTTATGGGTGAACAAGAGAGATATCAAATAGAGGCAGAACTTAAAAGGCTTTCAGACACAATCAAAGATCAACAAGATCTATTGAACAAAAGGGAATGCGACTTCAAAGAAGAAACTACCAAACTGAGAGCCAACTTGAAGTTATTCATGGAAAAATATATAAAGTTGCTAAATGACAAACCAGACGAAGAAAGCAAGATAAGGAAGTCCTACAAGGACAAACTTCAAAAGGTGCATGATGAAGTAACATCTCTAAGAAAGGAAGTCAATGAAAATAACACAACAATCAAGAATCTCAGAGATAGATCCAGTGATTATCAAAGTCTTGAAGCTACAATCCTCTCACTAAAGGGAGATCTTGAAAAATCAAGAAAGGAGAATGAAGATCTACATCAAGCAATTGAAAAACAAGAATCACAGCTGGAATGTGCCTTCAGAGTTCATCAAAAGCTGCAGAATGTAAATGAAGAACAAGCAAAGGAGATTCTCAATCTAAGGGAACAAATGGAAGAAGGAAGAAAAGCTGAAGAAGATTTGAAAAGGCAATCTCTTGAAAAGGAAAAGCAACATCAAGTTGAGGTAAATATCTTGAAAGGTAAAATAGAAGAAAAGGACAAGCTTTTACGATTTCAAGATAGCTCTAAAGTCTTGGATGATATTCTTAGTAGTCAAAGGTCTCCCGCTATAAAAACTGGTCTTGGTTTCCATGAATCGGTTGAAGGTAAATCTAGTTCACAAGGTGAAGCAAGGAACTCTAAAGAGAAATATAAAGTGGTCAACGAAGAAATGAAAGATCCATCTCATCATCAACAAAGGAAAGAGATTCCTCAAAGAAAATCCTTTACTCCTCCTATGACTAATGTTGAATGTTATGTATGTCATAATCTTGGACATGTTGTAGCCAGATGCAGAAGAAGAAGGGATCGAGACCATCATGCTCAAAGATCATCACATTCAAGGTACTTTAACGGATATTGTTTTGCTTGCAATATGTATGGTCACAAAGTTGCTGATTGCTACAGAAGGAATATGAAACATGTAAGATGCTATGCATGTAACAAGTTTGGACATAAAGCAAAATATTGCAGGAACAAAGTTCATGGTAAGAAGAAATCATCAACATGCTTGAAGGTATGGAAGAAGAAGGAAGTTTAGTCAGAAAGATGTGGCACAGCACAGGATTCTTAGCACAGCACAGTCATAATAGACTCAGGGGGAGCTGAAAGTGTACAACTTCAGTGTCCTAAATCTCATACGCAAGTTTCATAAAGGGAATTCACGTATGTACGCGAGTTAGACACTGCAAAGTCGCGTATATGTCAATATGAGGAAAAGCAGTGGGGATAGGCTCAGAAAAAGGGTCTGATATGATCTAGTCCATTATTTGCTCTATCGGTTAATAGTTACAGTCTGCTGAGGATGTGTGGAAATGTCTTGATACGTGTAAGAGGTTTAGAAGTTTT
Source organism: Pinus taeda (assembly GCA_000404065.3). Lineage (NCBI taxonomy): Eukaryota > Viridiplantae > Streptophyta > Pinopsida > Pinales > Pinaceae > Pinus > Pinus taeda. Next base: position 1,870 of record APFE031054753.1, read on the forward strand.
TTGATCCTAACTTGATGATGATGACTTTGATGCTTATTTCTGATATATGCATGATCAGATCTAACAGTAAACAGATGGCACACGTTGAGGGGGAGCATATGCCTTTGATAATGCATTGTTGGCATTATGGTTAGTAATCCTTGATGATGATGCTTACATGGCTAAATAATGTATCTTGCTATGATATGGTTATGAGTGGTTCATGATAAATCTCATATGATTCTTGGGGTTACATAGTTAATGATCAGATCACATTTGTGGATTGATGGTATATATATATAATGCTTACATGGTGATTTTCATAAGGATAAGGAGAAGTACAAAGCTTGTATACACAACATCATTACTTGATGCTGAGTCTCTCATGAAGATCATATAATACAGTTATGATGCAGAATTCCTATGGTACTTGGTGATCATGTGGATGAGGATTGTTGATGTTGATGATATAAAGAAGCCTTGACAAGTGATCTTGTGCTCAAGATACATAGTGCTGGATACATGCGTGACTACTCAAGTTGCATTGTTTGAGACATGAGATTGATATATGATGATAGGTTGATTCTCACATATGTTGATTGTTGATTATCAGATAAGGGATTTTCCCATGTAATGCAGATCTTGATGATGAAGACTATGGTGATTTTCACATATGTGAATAATTTATGATGACGCAGACATACCTTGGTACAGGACATTTGCAGGTTACTGATATGAAAATAGTTGTATGCAAGTTTAATAAAGTGTATTCACGTACATACGCTGGTCTGTGGAGAAAAACTCGCGTATATGGAGGCTTGATGGATATCAGAAGGAGCTGGCTCTGGTTGAAGATATTCTGAAGTGGGTCTGACAGAAACCATCTGGCACAGGTTCAAGGGGAGAAGATAATCTTCTAATAATGCATTGTTGGCATTATTCTAGAAAATTTTGGTTCAAGTTCATAGCTGTTGTTGATTTCAGGTGGAACAAAGGCAGAAAGAGAACATAAGGAAATATTGGTCGTTGATCTGAATGAGGATTAACAGATGATGCTACTATCAGTTGTTGGTGACTTTCATAAGTCTTGGTCTAGTATCTCTTTTGTAGTATCTCTTTTATGGTGTCAAGGTCATGTAACGACCTATGTTGGTTTCCCCACTATGCCTGGGATGGATGATGTAACGTTCTTGCTTTATCATGTGTAAACTTTTGATCCCCACCTGGTTGGGTAGATGATCCCCACTTGTTTGGGTGATGGATGTTTGTATTGAGTCTTTTGGTGATAGGAAGGTCCAGTATGATGTATAGAGTCATGTTCTTCTTGTAGATCATTTCTTTTGCAGATCTTGCTTATGCTCAAAGAGAAAATTGAACATCACATTTCAGCAGTACAAAGACTCTACATGTACTCAGGGGGAGTATGGGCAGATTGGTACACATTGACATATACAAACGGGAAGCTCATTCAGAGATTTCAACAGGTACTCAGGGGAAGTATGAACAACAAAATGCTTATCTTGAAAGGAGAATATTTTGGTTTTCCCTTTGCCCTTCATGTCAAAGGGGGAGAATGATTTGGTGTTGTTGCCATCAAGTCCAAAGGGGGAGATTGTTGGCATTATGATGCATGTGTTGTACTTGTTGGCAACCCTCTCATAGAAGATCACCTCACTTACATATACATAGATGAATCTACAGAAGAGATATCAGATGTGACTGAATGCATTGGAGGCAGGACAACTCAAAGGAATCAGACGATAGTTCTAAAGTGTGACAAGCTAGCTTTGCCATCAAGTCCAAAGGGGGAGATTGTTGGCATTATGAGATAAGTGTTGTCCTTGATGGCAAACCACACAAGATAACAAATTATAGTGCAACAGATCAATAGCAAATAATTGATGATCAGACTACAAAGAATGAAGAGAGGTGAGTATACACGCAGGTTCACTATATACCAAGTCGCGTACAGAGGCAGGTTGTATGCAGGTTCACTATGTACCAAGTCGCGTATATATGCAGGTTCGCTATATACCAAGTAGGGTATACACGTAGGTTATACTCGCAAGTTCTCTATATATAAAAATGCGTATACACGCGGGATTGTTGATCAGAAGTCGCGTATGCATATGCACGCACTTCCATGAACGGAAAAGCGCATATATGTTGGAAAACATACCTTTGGTCCGTGGTGGTTAGTCCTTAGAATTTGAACCTATGGTTTTTGGACCATGGCATCTCGACAGACCTGTTGATCCCTAATATTGAGTTGATGGTATTGGTTTGTTATGGTTTTGGACCATCGTATTGAGCAAGGCCTAAGACTATAAAAGGAGAAGAAGATCATTAGGTAGGTCATTGAGAAAGTCTTGAATATCTGAAGAAGGATGAGATCCAATATGCAGGTTATGGTTTTCTTGATCTAAGCTAAGGAGGGATCTCACAAGTTGATGGAGAACAAGATCTAAGGATAGATCGGGATCAAATGGTTTGAAATGAACTATCTCTATATGATTGATTATGTTTATTCTAGATCTGTATACTGACGTAAGTAATGTTCTGAACTGGGTATAACTTAAATTTGAAATAGCTGCAAGTCATGATTGAATATTTATAGATCTATACGCGGGTTGGCTTTGGTAAAAGCGCGTATGTACGCGGGTTTGGTTCGTCCAAATAGCGTATACCATTTGAGCTATGATTTTTGATGATACAGTTGGGTCTGAATATTGTTGCAGAGTTTAGTGTTCTACTCTGTGTTCTGGTGACTGCTTTTGTTGACAGGGATTCAATGATTCAGTATTGGGTGATTCAGAATGCTAGTGTTGATTGATTGTGTGCTTCAATGATATTGATGGGTCTAGTTTGAAAATTGGATGAAACGTGGCCTTCAGATTTAGAGTTGTGCTTCAGTGTATCCAGTCTGAAAATTTATGAAACGCGGTACCTGGAGGATGGAAGAGAAGGTTGTAGCCTTCTGTAGGCCAGCACCTACGTACTAGTATCTTGGCTAGTGCAAGAGCTAAAGAGGGGGGTTGTAGCTCCCTTCCAGGAGAAGCTGGAGAACGAGAGAGGGTTGTAGCTCTCTGCAGGTTGCAGCCTGCGTACTGGTAAAGGACCGCACCAGTACATTGTAAAAGAAGTTTCTTATTAAAGGAAGATAGAAACAAATTGCAGCAGGTGGTTTTCACCCACATTGGGTTTCCACCTTATATCATGGTGTTCATGTGTTCTTCTTGTGTGTGATGATCTGTTCTGTTACTATTCATATGGTCAATGAAGTTCTGATGCATTAACTAAAGATCAACATGTAATGGATTATTTGAATCATAAATAATCTGGATATACGCTCGTTGCTTTAGACACAGTTGCGTATACACGCGGGTTCACTTAACTGAAGTAGCGTATATGTATCTAAGTATGGAATAGAAAAAGTTTTACTGATTTGATAATACTGATTCACCCCCCCCTCTCAGTATTATTTCCAACATGTACTTGCATATCAAGCCCAAGAAGAGCTCCTTGAGGATTGGATCATGTGCCAAGTTGGCACCTCGGTATTGCAGGCCTTTTGAGATCCTTGAGAGAATTGGAACAATGGCCTATCGATTTTCACTACCTCCAATAGTGAAAGTACATGATGTTTTCCATGTATCATTGCTTAAGAAGAATGTGAAAGATGATGATCATGTGATTGAATGTTCTATATTTCAAGTGGAACCAAAAGGAGAATTCCAGTCGAAACCTTGTGCATTTTGCAGCAAAATATGCTCATGCTCTAGAATCAAGCAAACAAGCAAGTTAAAGTGCAGTGGAAGCACTTTGGCCCCAATGAAGCTACATGGAAGATGGTTTATCATATGTGGGATATGTATCCTTTTCTATTCGTCAGTTGAGGAGATGTATTTTGGTGTATGTGCTTGATGTTGTGTTGGTTATATGTATATGCATATGTATGTTGTAAGTACTGCATCAAACTGTGCTATAAAGCTCCAATAAGTGATATGGTGTTCATGTTATAATGTTCATGGTCTCGGTATTATGATACACTATAAATGTTGTATCAAGTTGTGTTATAAAGCTCCATGGGAAACATGTGTGTTGTTGCTTTTATAAGTGTCATTGAACACCGAGGATGATGTTCCCCCAAGGGGGAGGGGTTTGCAATGCCCCATGGTTGATTTCCTATGTGAAAATAAAATAAGACCAAGGTCATGGGACACATATTCCAAGCTGAATGTTGGGTAAAATATAGTGATGGGTATCATTAGTGATTAATTAATGGCTATGGAAATTAATAAAGGCAAAGTGGTAATCACTGGAATTTTATTTATCAAATAAAGGAAAATAGGAGAAAAGGGATATGAAATGTCACATATTTGCATGAGAGGGAAATTGAAGGAAAAATGAAGAAAATAGAGGCTTCAATGATAAAAAAAGGTTTCTAAGGATCAATTACTAGTTTTTTCTCAGTTTTAGCTTGGAGCTCTCTTCTATTCTCTCATACTCTTGCACACTTAGAGAAATCTTGGAGCATTCTTGGAGCATCCTAATACTCACTTAGATTTGGAGAAACAAGGTAAAGGAAAGCAAGAAAGTGCAAGGTAATAGGTGGATCAACGACTACAACTAGATTGCTTTGCAGGTATAGGTTGAATGTGTGATTTCCTTGTTAATTTATGGATGCATGGTATATGCATGTGATCATTCAGTTATGTGTTTTCAATGGCATGGAGATTTTCCTGGATTGACAGTGGTTTTAGCCTTATCTTGACATTTCCTGGATAGCCATGGTCTTGTGGGTTTTTCCATTTGATTTTTTTTTTGGTTGGTTCTCATAATTCCTTATGGTTGTGGGTTGGAAGAAATGATCTGGAAGCCTTGTAACAACTTCGGTTGAGTTACTGGTCCTAGAGCCTAGGTTGGGAAAAACGCTCTGGAAGCCCTGGAACAACTTGCATTGAGTTACTAATCCTAGAGCCTGGGTTGGGACAAACACTCTGGAGCCCTTAGTGGGTTGAGTTATACGTCCATGGAGTCGGGTTGGACAAATTCTCTAGAGCCCCGGAAGGTTGTGGGTTGAGTTACTAGTTCTTGGAGCCCTTGACAGCTTGGGTAGAGACTGATCTGGTTGGTGTTAGTGATGTATGACCGTGAGGTGGAATCATCGGTTGAGGGTGGAGGTGGTTTGGCCTCTAGAATCCCTGGTTTGGGTTGTCTTGGTTTATTCCATGAGATCCCACATTCATGCTTGGAATATGGTGTGGGGGTGATTGGGTGAAAGAGAGATTTGATTCAACACAATATATGGTCATGTGGTATGTGGAAGTCCCTGACGTGGTTGGTTTCTTCATATGTTAATAAGAGTTATTATTCTATTGTGATTCATGTATATTTGTTGGCAATATGTTGGTGATATTATGGTTGGGTTGCCATGGTTTATGTGTTGGTTATTTTCTAGTTATATGTTGTTCATATGATGTGTATCTTCTATGGCTCTTTTCATGAATTATTTAGCTATTGATCAGTTGATGAATGTATGGACTAATAAGTGTTGTTACAACTATGTTGAGAGGGAATAGGGACTTCTCGGTGATTCTTAGATGAATATCAGATATGCATTCATGACCTATAGCTTACATGTTTGCCATGTGTGTCATGAAATGTCTGTTATGTTCTAGGAAGTCTAGGTCAAGTTCTGCCTTCAGGTTTGTATGTTTAACATTATTTTCATGTCATAAATGATTTTGAGAAGTTTCAGGAAGTTATGGGCAGTGGTCTAGAGGCCGACCTGGAATTGAGGCTCAGATCTCGAGATGCACCCTCTGAACCAGACAATTTGGGTGAAAATTGCACTCAGCCAGGCTTGTGCGTGTGGTTGGAGGCCTATAACAGTATTGAGGCCTTTTCATGCATGCGGTTGGGGGTTAAAGTGTGTGAAAAGGAGATCCAACTTAGGGTTTGGTCACCTGGGGCGGTTCTTTGGCCTCTATGTGTCCTGTAGGCTTGAGGGACGAGGTTAGTTATCAGTTTGTCATCTGTTGTTAGCCCCACTTTCATAGTTGAAGCTTGGAGGTCGATTCATTTCATAGTAACTCTTCGTCTCATGTTTACCCGACAGGTCGATGAAAATGGGTAAATGTGGGAGGGGTGGTTACAACATTGGCTTTCTTTAAGTAACCTTTTATTTTCCTTCTCCACCTCCACATAAGATTCTCAAATGGCAACATTGTCGTCGAGTTTGCCACTTGAAGGATCATTGTTTTGATCATAGTCTTATGACCATCATGGAAAACATAATCGTCATCTAAATAGATGTTCCAAACAAAAGAACCTTAAAAGAGCTAAGATTCACATTGCGCATATCACTTCTTAGCAATGGTCATAAAAACCAAGAATATATATCAATCACACTATAAAATCCATTTGTTGAGTATTGACACACATTACAGTGGAAATATTTTCAACTTCTCACCTTATGCCTGATAGGGGGGGAATATTAATGATTGGTAATTAGGCCTAAAATTTCGATGTCTTATCAATCAATTAGAAACAAGAGAGGTTAAGCAACAACCAAAACAAAATTCTAGCGGGAAATTAAACTAGAGCCATAGCCAGAGCCATGTTCCATAAGCATTATTTGTTTTACGGTCTTCCTTAAACCACCATTTAGTAGGAGACTCACCACTTATGCTAGAAAATAGGCTGTGGTCATATTTAAACCATCATTTCATCATTTTGGGTCATTTTTAAACCATCAATTGGGAACACTTCCATTTCGCAAAAGACATCAACTTCTAGCTAGATTGGGAATTATTTTGGGAATTACTTCAAGCCAAGTTCAAGAGTTGATGGTCAACCTTAAACCACCTTTTAGTAGAAGACTTTGACTTTTGCTATACATTTGGTTTGTGGTCTTCCTTAAATCACCCAATTTAGAGAGCATGGTTAGTCATTAGGAACTCCACTTCTAGATTTCAACTCTCATTTTGGACTTACATATACCCCTTCAAATTAAGGTGGGGGATGTTGGAAACCTAATTCTTATGGATTATACCAAATTTGTATTTTTCACTTGAGAAGAAGATGAAAAGTCACAAGTGAACTTGAATAGCCATTGAGAATCCAATAGATCTCTTGGAAGATGAAACCAAGGGCCGTAAATTAACATACTTATGTGTATAATTCTAATGGGAAATGCATCATAATTAAATAATTATGAGGAAAATTTGTCTCCTTCTTCATTTAAATTCAAATTCCATTATGTAATTTATATACTTTTAACAGGTGTTGCATGACACCTTAGTCCCTGCTAGAGAAGTCAGAAATACATATTGAATAGTAAACTTAATATGACCAAATACATAATAAATGAGTGTTCTTTTTCAAAAGGTAGCTAAAATAAGAAAAAACATTATTTACTCACGTGTTGTAAAGGAGGATTGAATTGTCTTGAACCATCTATCCTAAAAGCAAAATGAGATTTAAATTTTTTGAACAACGAGTTCATATGAGTAGTAATCAATTGTAAATTAGGTATTGATACCATCATAACAACTGAATTTATTCATACCATACCATATTCGTATTAACTATTGATATTATGCAACTAGTAAGAAGTATGATATATATCACATACTTATATTATTATTATTATTGTATACAATATTATGTTTTTAAGGCTAGTGAGAGATTTGTATTAACTATTAACAAAAATACAAAATGTTCCTCCTATGGCTATTGGCCCGCCACTAAGGAACTAAACCAATAACACAAGAATGTTACCTTTGGACACATAACTAGATCATAATTAGTTACACAATCATATAAACTTAAAAGTTTGATAAAATCTAAAAATTTCCTATAAGATTAAGACTTATCATTATCCTGGATGGTGAACTTCTTGCTCCTAGAAAATCAAGCAAAAGTTAAGTGTTTAAACATTTAACTAATTGGAGAATCCACTTAAACGAGGTCAAGAGCCTTTTTATCCTCTTCAAAGTTGAAGAATTCCAAGTAAGATATCTTGTTTGCCAACATGAAGACTTCATAATTCAATTTCTTTAGCTAAATCTACCCACCATCGATGTTAAGCAAGATATCTTGTTGGGATTCTGGTTGTTCCACTAGAACTTTCCCCGTGATTGTTTTAATCTACCAATATAGGTCTATAGTTTGGAAGTATCTAGTTTTCCTTCTGATAATGTTCCTTGTATTAGGGATCCAACCCACACTTGCCTCAACCTTAGTATAAGAGATGAGTCTTCTTTCCACTTATGGGTCCTATTCAACATCATTTATGTCCTTGAGAATTGTAGGAGGAGTTTTTTTCCTAGAAAGTTGCAACAAACTATTATTCTCTTAGTTGGGCTTGGATACAAGCAAGTCTCCTATTGACCTATCAACCTATGCGACTTGAGAGAATGTTGACACTCTCAACATGAGTAATTAAGGGGAGAGATTAAATATTAAGGACCTAAATGATAGCAACCAAGGACGGGGACACAAGATTTTGAGCAAGGATTAACTTCGACAGTGGAAACAACCAAGAGTTTAGAGTGAAGACAAAGAATATGAAGATAAAGAGGGTGAGGGGACAAAATATTGATAGTATACAGATGACCATGTAGATAAAGGAGTTTATAGGAAATAAATCCCACCCTCTTATCTTTTGAGGGAACCTTGGTTAAGAGATAAATGAGAACCAAAGTCTTAAACTAGAGCTTGATGGGAGCCAGATCCTTGATGTAGAGTACAAAGAGAGCCATAACCTTGAGACAAAGCCAATATAGAACTAAGAAAAGTGAGGAAAGCTAAATAAGGAAGAAACGAAAATACCAAGCATAAATGAGCATGCTTACTATTAATCCATCATAATTGAAACCTTTTTATGGAATTATATTCCATCGCGGGAGGAAACATCAAATATTAGCCACAAACCAATTCGAAGTTAGAGAGAACAAAGTGATGTCTTAGATGAAACCTGAGTTGAGTTGAATTCCAAGTGTATGGATAACTAATTCACTAAGTTAGAGGGCGACGTGCTTATATCACAATCGCATGGGACGTTAGGAGTGTATACTCTCCATGGGGGAGAATGACCTACGAGAGAAATCTCCAAAAAATATTGTCTTTGAGGTTCTAGGATATTATCACTTCATTGAATGTCAAGAGGGGCTTTGTCATAAGTATTTCCTACATTGGTCAATTTATCAGCTAGTTTATTTCTAGATCTTCTTACATGAGAGAGAGTTCAAGTTGGGAACTCAAGTAGGAGAGTGTTGTTTCTTTCTAGACCACTTTCAAGTCGCCAACAACTTGAGACTTTAGAAGGAGTGGAGTTGTATTATTTTTTTTGACCATTTCGATAATAAATTGTGAATCCCCTCCCCTAATTAGACTACTGTAGTTTTTTCCTAATGGCTACCTGTAAAGTATATTATGGAGCAAAATGTTTGGTTGGATTGTTACTATTCATTCCTACTAAGCTTATAAGGAGATTGAGAATGGGACCCTTGTCATCTCCGAAGACTCCCCCAATACTTGTAGGACTTGGGTTACCCTTCGAGGCATCATCAAAGTTAAATTTATTGAAACTAGGAGATGCAGGGCTCCAACAACCGTGATTGTAATTAACAGGAGGTTTGACAATGGCCTAAGGAATGATAGAGGATGGACAGTGGACTAAGGTTTTCAAAATAGAAGCTTCATAAGAGGTGCACTTCTAGTCTTGAGGAGTCCAATAAGAGGTGATAATGTTTTCCTTGATATTCTTGATGACTCTTTCTTAGAAAAGTATTTTTGTGGTCATCCAATAAGATATGCTGGAGATAATGCTATCCATAATTCAATTCGATTATCAGAACATGGGTCCTATATCTTGGAGAAATTAGGGAAAGGAAAAACACTAAGGAGATTTTCATTTGTGTATGAATTGAGAGAGTAGAGGGCGCAAGAGGAAGGGCCTTGAAAAGTCTTGATTTTGCAATTTATCTCATGTGATATTTTTTTTCCCAAAACTAGAAGCCATAGGAAGAATACTTTTTTTAACCATAAGCATAGTTTCCAAATGTTCCCCCTAATTTTAATTGCAGGCATTGAGGCAACTTCGATCATGATGTTGTATGCCTTTTTTAGATTTAAAATTCCAATGGGCTTGTGACCCCATATTAGTTTTTTTATTCCTTGTTATTTTTTTATTTTCCTATTGGTAAGCTTTCTCAAAAAGTTTTCCTAGGTTTCATTATTTAGAATGTGATTCCGGTTCTCTCCTGGGAGCCAAGTTTGTTGTCTTAGGGGCTATAAAAGGGGTAACTAGTAGTGTGATACTATAAAGCAACCTTGGGAGATAATAGAGGCTTGAAATACCCATAAATTCACTTGATATTGCAATTTATCTCATGTGAGATTTTTCCCAAAACTAGAAGCCACAGGAAGAATATTTTTTTAACCATAAGCATAGTTTCCAAATGTTTCCCTTTATATTAATTGCAACCATTGAGGCAACTTTGATTGTGATGTTGTATGCCTTTTTTAGATTTAAAGTTCCAATGGGCTTGTGACCCCATCTTAGTTTGTTTGGTCCATGTTATTCTTTTTATTTTCCTATTGGTAAGCTTTCTCAAAAATTTTTCCTAGGTTGCATTATTTAGAATGTGATTCCATTTCTCTCTTGGGAGCCAAGTTTGTTGTCTTAGGTGCTATAAAACGGGTAACTAGTAGTGTGCTACTATAAAGAAAACTTTTGAGATAATAGAGGCTTGCAATCCGATAAATTCAATTGATCTTGTAATTTAGGCAACTAATGCCAATATTCATCCCAAAATAGAGCCAAGTGACCATCTTTCACTGCCCAAAAATTATGATTGTGAATCATATGACAATTTTGCGTGGTGACATTCCAAAATGAGAGCCTTTATTTCTCCATCCAATCTAATGAGGTATTGTTCTTCCATGTTGGGACTTTATTTTTTCCTCCAAAACTTTTTTTGTTATTCATTGGGAGTTTGGATCCATCATGACCAATTTTTGTCTCCTAGGATTCATTGAGAATGACTGGATCTCGAAGGTATAATCCTCCTTTCATTTCAGGATGGCACAAAATTTCCCATGCCATAAGGGCCCATTTCTCTTCTTGCTTTACACCTCCCCATAAAATGATCTTTGTATATTGCGTATTTTTTTAATGATAGATTTTTGAGTTGCTAAAGAAAAAAATGGGTATACCAACATAGCTTGTAAAACATGTTTGAGAAAGGTGAGCCTCCCCACCATGTTCACCATCCTGAAGTCTAGTTGGCTATTTTTTTTCTTCTAAAATTTGAGAAGAATATCTTCCCAGGACGCATGACGAAGAGCATTATCTATTTATGAGACATCCAAATATTTAGATGGAAGGGAATTATATTGAAGTCTAAAATGTGGGAAATAGGAGTTTGAACAACAAGAGGGACATTGAGGGACATCGAATTATAAGATTTAGGATTTGTTGTGAGTGATGGAAGCACCTAAAGGCTAATGTTGCCATAAATTCTTTGGGGATTTGTTTGAAAGTTGTGGCTTCTTTGACCATAGGGAGTACTCATTAAAAGGGAATCATCCTAAAATTTCTCATGGGATGGGTAGAGGTCACTTCCATAGACTTTGATACCTTTTATTGTTCATCAACTACTACAACTTTCAAATCACGTCTTCGTCCTTTTTCCATAAGAACAAACAAAAAGGGAAGAGAGAATTCACTTGTTTGGTGCCTCATGAGGGGATTAAAATACAAGAAGACGAGTCATTGATCAAAATAGAGAAAATGGTTTTAGAGATAAGGGAAAGGACATACTGAACTCAATTTTTAGCAAATGCAAAGGCCAAAAGGATGTTATAATTATTTTGCCAGTTGAGATGATCAAACACTTTAGAGATGTCCAATTTTATAAATATGTCTGGTTTTTCAAAGTCTTATGATAGTGGATTAATTCATGCGCTAAGAGATTATCGTCCATAGTTTTCTTACCTTCTACATATCTATATTGTTCAGATGAAATGAGAAAGAGAGAAAGGGTTTATGCCTATTAGTAATGGATTTTGTAATTATTTTATAAATCACATTACATAGGGTTGTATCACCAAAGTTGACGGGATCCCCAACTTTATTTTCTTTGGGAATGAGGGTAAGGAAGGTGGCATCCAACATTGAGAGAATATAATTGGTTTAATGAGAGTTTTCAACCATATTCCAAACATCACTATGAATGATTAGTCAACAGGATTGGAAGAATTCAGAGTGAACTCAACTGATCCATGGGATTTTCCGTGGAGAATTTCCAATCTATCTTTTTCAACTTCAGCTACGGTGATTTCTCAAAGAAGGGTTACATTTTATTCTTGGGAAACATGAGAAGGAATATGATGGGAAATTCTATGAATGACTTGGCATTTATCTTGGAGGGGTTCAATGAGAAGTTGTTGGTGGAAAGATATAAGTTCCTTCTCAATGCCATAGTGATTTTCTAATCTATCATTGTGGGGTGTCTTTGATGTAATATTTTATGTTGTATAGGCAATGTTGGATCACAGAGCGATGAAATAATTTAGAATTTCTTTCCTCTTCTCTAAGCCACTACACTTTGGATTTTTGCTTCTAGTGAATTTCTTCTTTTCTGTAGCATTCCTCTAGTTGTTCTTGAATGTTTATTTCCTTTTGTGTGAGGTTCTCTATTTACCCCTCCAATATTATTCTTTGTTGAATTTTCTCCATCTATGTAGTTTTCTCTTTCTGTGCTTCGTCTATATTTCAAAATTCTTGTTTTTTGATTTTTTGTTTTTTGTTTTTTCCATTACTTCAATCTCTTTTTAGTTTAATTTAAGTATCTATCAATGCGTCCTTCCACCACTTATATATATTATCCTTAAGGGATTGATGCCTGTGTTATGCAACCAACTCACAAAATAGAAGAAAGAGATAGATCAACGACTTAAAACGTAGCCTCTTCCAGGGGGCAACCTCCTTTACATTACACAAATGAACAATTCTTGGATGATACAAATGACAAGACATCCTTTCTGTATATAGGATTATAAGGGGTCACAATATAATCAAAGCCGACATAACAATAATAATGTAAGGGCACAACAATAACAATAGTGGGCTCTATGGGGCACAATAATAAAAATATGGGGACAACATAGGCACAAGAATAACAATAAAGGGTACAATGACAATAATAATAAGGGAATACTTTAGTATTATAGGGACCTAACATGCCCTCTCCTTCAAAAAAGTGTTGTCCTCAACACTTGAGTAGTTTTGGATGTTTTTGTGTAAAATTCTCATCGTCCCATGTAGAACCTTTAGTGGGTAAGTTCTTCCACTGGATGAGATATTTTGAAATTGATCGATTTCGCAACTGTCGATTTCTTGTTTCTGTGAATGCTTCAGGTTCCAATATGATTTTTCCTTCCTCATCAAGCTGTGGCAATATTGTTTGAACTCGCAGCTTGTCACCTATAATCTTCTTTAAGCATGAAACATGGAAAAATGGGTGCACTCTAGAAGACGCAGGAAGTTCCAATTTGTTTGCCATAGTACCAATATTTTGCAACACCTTGTACAGACCATAATACTTTGTTGATAAATTATTATTCTTCTTAGCTTGCTTGAGAGACATTTGTTTGTATGGTTGTCGCTATAGAAATACTCAATCACCTACATCAAAAATTCTTTCGTTGCGATGTTGATCTTCCTGTTGTTTCATTCTATTCTGCACCAAAGTGAGGTTATCCTTTAAGAGTTGGAAAACTTTTTGTTGATGCTCGATGTGATCTTCCATTGCTTGAACCTTAGAATTTTCTCTTAAATATGATGTGATGGACGGTGGATGATATGCATAAAGCGCCATAAATGGGGTCATTTTTGTCGTAGTATGGAAGGAAGTGTTATATCGCCATTTAGCGAGAGGCAACCATTTGACCCATTGTGTCTGTTTATCAGATACAAAGCAACAAAGATATCCTTCCAAACATTTGTTCACTATCTCAATTTTCCCATCAGATTGAGGATGATGAGATGAGCTATGAGCTAACTGAGTACCCAGACAAGAAAATAATTCTCTCAAAAAAATTCTAGTGAAAATAAGATCTCAGTCACTTACAATAATCTTTGGGTTTCCATGTAGCTTTTGAATTGTTTCCATAAATGCAGTAGCAACTGTACTGGCTTTAAATGGATGAGATAATGCACAAAAGTGTGCATACTTGGTATATCTATCAAATACCACCATGATGACACTCTTTCCTCCGGACTTGGGCAAACCTGTGATAAAATCCATTGGAACCTCCTCCCAACATTTACTTGGAATGGATAAAGGTTGTAATAGACTTGGGGTCTTAATTGTCTCAACTTTATTTTGTTGGCAAACCAAACATTCTGCCACAAACTTTTGAATATCAGATTTAAGGC